>JAPPVO010000013.1:21946226-22051226 GCA_030407325.1 Camellia japonica | reverse complement strand
AGTTGTTCTTCGAATAACAAACCTGCTTCGTATTCCTGGCTTCACCTTTTGGCCAAGATGAGAAAAGAATAGGTAAAGAAACAACAATGCTAAGTTTCCAAAAAGAGTACTAACAAATAGATTGTGTAGATCAAATTCATTTTAAGGTGCGTGGTCCACACATTCAGTTTCACACATTTCATGTTCGGAACTTTTTCACCGCACATATCTTTTTCCGTAAAGAAAATAAAAATCACATTAGTGCTTTGTTCCTTAAGGTGGAAAACATTTTTACAGAAAATATTTGCCTATTTTTTATTACATCATTGAAATTATGGTCTTACAGAGACCAGGAGATAGGAGTGTAAAAATGACCCGTAACCCGGGATAGGCCTGGGCCGAGCCCAGTCCGAGACCCTGGGCAGGGCTTGGGCCTTCATTTTGAAGCCCGACCCGACCCGACCCGTAGGCCTGGTTCATCAACCTGCTTAAGACCTACTGAAGGTCCGGCCTGCCTAAGACCCAGTGTTTCTTTTTAGAGAAAAATAATAAAATTTTGGTAGAAAAAATAAAAAAAAAAACAAAAAAATTTGTTTAGGCTCGTCCAAGCCCGCCTCAAGCCCAAGCCTAGGCCTAGGCCCACCGGCCCGGCTCATGGGTTGACCCGGCCTGGCTCGAATTTTGACAGGACCTCGCGAGGCTCGACATGGGCCAGCCCAGGCCTGGGCCCTAGTGGACCGCACCAGGCCAAATTCACAACCCTATCGAGAGAGTTAGTACTTCCAAGGGCTCTTACCTTCGAAAAAGGTCTTCAGAATTGTAATCCTCTCATGGCATATAAACTACTAATAAATTTTTCCTGCAGAGGCAGTGGTGGTCGAAGTTACAGGTAGTAGTGATGTTGCAGTGGAGGAAGTGGTGGTGGTGGTATTTTGGCATTATAAGTTTTTAGTTATAAAACCATTTTTCATCTTTCAAAAATAATTTTTTTTTTTTTGGCTAAATAAGCTTATTTTCATTGATCACAAACAACATTTTTCGTTGACTTCTTAATGTAGTGGTGATTGACAACAAATTCATGGAGTAGTTTGAACATTGTTGATTTTCCAAGATCGTCAGATCAAGCCTAAAATGCCCATATTCAGTTCGGAATGGCTCAATAAATTCAACTCACATCTACGTGGTGACCTGTGTTAGATTTTGGGCAAATTTCATCGTATAGGCCTCCAAATTAGAAAAGTATACTATATTTGGAAAGATTTTGATTAGTTAATTTCGAGGTCAAAATAAATCCATTTTGAATCATGTTTTTTTTTTTTGCTCCTAATAAGATTCTTTTATATTTTAAATCCCATATTTGAACCTAAGTCAAATTTGCAATTTCTGACAATTTTTAGACTTCATGTAATTTTGGCTCAATTTAAGGTGTGAATTGCGGTTTGGCCACCAAGTAATGTTTGCTATAAATTGAGTTGTAATTTTTTGAGACTATTTAATTGTTTTGAGTAATAAAATTTCAGAGACCACGCTATCTTTCTATAATAAAATTCAACTTAATTTCCAAAGTTTGGAAAGAATGGAGTTCAAGTCACTAGCAGCATTGAAACTGTGGAGTTCAGTTTGGTAACAATGAACTTAATTTACAAAGTTTGAAAATGCCCAGGTAGAAACAGACTTTTTTGTTTTTTTTTTGATCAGCAAGAGAAACTTTATTGATAAAGGAAAAATCAGGTAGAAACAGACTTGGCATATCTTCTTATCCTTCAATCGATTCTCTTTTAAGCTATGCTACAAATGCATCCCAAACTAGAGTTTTTTACTTGCACTTACTTTTTCACATTGATTAATTGAGTTCATAGTTACATAATGACAAATATGATTATCGAATTTTTCCAAAATTTCATGAATATTTTTTTCCGCATTATTTGGACAGACTATCTGATTAGAACTAACAGACTTGTGCTCCTTATTATGTGGTCAGAAGTTTAATTCCCCTCACTTATGTGTAGGTTTTTTTTTACCTCCTATGTATTTGTTTGTCATTTGTTTGTTTAATTGCGGGCTTCTGATATAATTGAAATAATGTATTGTTATATTTTCCCACATAGTTAAATATTACGTAAGTCATTATATTTGTAAATTATCTCCTATCTAATAAAAATAAATAAATTTTCAAGTTGTTTATATTGTTCATATGGTTTATTGTTAATTTATTGCATTTTCGAATAGATAAACTGAAATATTTAAACTACCAATTTTGAGGCTTCCTTGAAACTTTCAGAAGAGTTGACATGTCTTTTTTTTCTTTCTTTTCTTTCTTCTTCTTCTTCTTCATCATCTAAACTCACCTAAACTGAAATCACTACAAGAAATGATAGTTTTAACAACGTTTATTTAACGGCGTTTTTTAAATGTCACTTTTTAAATATTTAACGACATTTTATAAACGTCACATTTAAAAAATAAAAATAAAACGACACTGTTTTAATAATAGAAGGCGTTTAAAAATGCCTTCAAATGTCCAAACTCTCCCACTCCCACTCTTTCACACACACACACACACACACACACACACACTCTCTCTCTCTCTCTCTCTCTCTCTCTCTCTCTTCAAACCCTTATTTTGAGTTTAAGTGAAAGCCATTATTTTGAATCTCTCGCTCTCTTTTCTCTAAACCCTCTCTGAACCCTAATCTCTCTAAACTGATCAAATCAACCTTCTTCAGCTCGGTGATTCATCTCAGATCCAATCTTAGAGCGATTTCGAAGTTCTCTCTCGATTTCGAAGTTTTTTTCCCTCTCTCTCTCTCTCTCTCGATTTCAAAGTTCCACTGCCACTACCAATTGCACTAACGAGCACCATCGCCTACTAAGGTGAGCACCACCGTCTCTCTCTCATTGTCTCTCTCTCTCTCTCTGTCTCTCTGTCTCTCTCTCAAGCTCTTCCTTCCAAAATGTCGATTTGGTTATTGATTTTCATTTATGCTGATAAGGATCGAGAATTGGGGTAAACGAAAGAGATCAAGGCATTGTGCAAAGGGAGTTGAAGTGAAAACAAGAAGGTTCAGATCTATACCCACCATTCTCTCTCTCTCTATATATATTGCTTTGTTTTAGTGATTGATGTTTTGTTTGTGTGATTTTATGAATGGATGTTTTGTTTGGTTATGAATTGATGTTTTAAATTGCTATGATTTTATCTAGTTATGAATGAATGTTTTGTTTTATGTTTGCATTTTCTTATATTTGGAAAGGGTGCATTTGGTTATTAGAAACTGTTTCTGGAAATAGTAGTAGCTACTGAGTCAGTTTTCAAGTCTATATTTATTCCTTAATGTCTTTGTAACAGATACACAAGAAATCAACAATAAATCCCTTGTTTTTCATCTTATTCTTCAAGATTGATTTGTCAAGTTTTGCCAAGAACTACAAATTAAGCCCACCATATTTCAAGTTTTCAACCACCCCAGGACTTCCTCCAAAATTTATGACCATCTAATTATGCATTTAGTTAAAATTTCAAAAGATGAACTCATTCCACTGAGAGATAATAATAATAATTACACATTTGTATAAAATTTAACAGGGAGAAGGCCAAAATACCTTAGGTTGCAACAAATCAATGTAAGCAACAGATACCTCCTCACCCTTGTTAATGGCCTTGATACATCCTACAATTATTCTGGGACCATATGATATTCCTTAGTACCCACTGCTTCATAATTAACACAAAAACTTAACTACACTGAATTTGAAAGACAAGTTCATTCCTCTTTTTTGGACAAAATATTAACAATGAATTTACCTTTTATAAGATGTAGGTGTCATTTTTTCAGTGTAATTAAAACCATGAAGTTACATGACATGGTTTCTTCTATGTTCTTTGGATCAAATGTCTACCACTACAAGTTTATTGTCTTGAAATATGTATTTACATGCATATTCTTGGCAGCATATTTTCTTGTACTTGCATGCATCAGTTGAAATCAAGTAGGTTGGTGGCTCTATTTGGTGCAGTTTACTATGATCCCTCTCTTTTCTTTTCTTTTTTCTTTTTTATTTTTTATATTTGACTTTCTTTGTGCTTGCTTGCTTTCATTTCAAGGTATAATAGTCTGGTCTTTATTGATTAATTTAAGAGAGTAATGTATTTCTTGAATCTATCATAATCTATTAAGAGCATTGTAGAAACTTTGGGTTTCTTCATTAATATGCTTCATACTAGAAATGTTTCTGGTATGTTTGATAGTACTGATTTAGATTGCACCACTAGGATGCAATCATTAATGGTGCATGCATGCATAAATAGCCTTAGACTCGTCCAAGAATCTTCCTTAGAGATACCTAGTCATCTTTGATGAAGCTCTTCTTGGATTGTCCAGTTTGGACAGTTCAGGAGCACAAGTCTATATTGTAATTAGAAGTTCTACCGCTTACAGTCTATCTTGTAGAGATTTCATGTAGTAGTTCCTCATGTTCTCTAGGTGCATGCTAGACAAGGTGTAACAGTATACCCAATCTATGTCGTGTACTTGGAGAACCATGGGAGATGATGTCGAAATTTCGTTAGAGATGAACAGAGCAATATTAACTGCTTTTTACAATATAGACTGTGCATTCTTGAATAGGAAAGTAGGATTAACTAACATAATAGAAACTAGTTAGAGGTGAATGATGTCATGTCGCATGCATTATAAGGTACTTAATTGAGGTTAAGATTAATTAAAATGAAGTGGTAATTTTGAACTTTGTTGATTTAGCAGTGACATTTGTAGTGTAAGATGGAGTATGATGGATAAAAGTTGGGTAAATTAGCATAGGTTGCACCCGGAATACATACAAGGGGTTAAGGAATTTATTAAATTTGCATGCAAAAATAAGTCGTAGTTGAATGAAATCACATGCCCATGGAAACTGTGTCGTACGATCAAATTAGTGGAGAAAGGTTTGTTAGGGGAACATTCAATGATCAATGGGTTTCTTCCAAGTTACACCAGTTGGATTTTTCATGTGGTGAATTTGTTGTTGCCTGTGCCACACAATTTGAATGTCAGGCAAACTGATTTGAATAATGGTGATGAAACGAATGAAATGCTATATGAGAGATTTGGACTTCCTCCACTAAGCTTTATTCACGAGGCAATAAATTCTGGTATTAAACAAGGTCTGGATGAAAAAAATAAAAAATTATTGAATTTATTGAAGGAGGCCGAAAGAGAGTTGTATCATGAGTGCTAGAAGTTTTCAATGCTCTCATTTGTTGTTCGGTTATCGCACATCAAGTGCTTTAGTGGATGGAGTGACAAGTCTTTCATTATGTTGCTTGAGCTTTTGAGGGATGCGTTCCCAAAGGGTGGAACTTTGCCAAAGTCATTTTATGTAACTAGGAAACTCCTCAGGGACTTGGCCCTCAATTATCATAAGGTACATACATGCCCAAGAGATTGCTTACTATATTAAAAGGAAGCAACTAGTGTGGATAATTGCATAGTGTGTCATATGCCTAGATACAAATAGTTTAAGGGGGATGACAATGATGTTAAGAAGAAGCAACAAAGAATTCCATAGAAGACTGTCAGATACTTTTCTTTGATTCCAAGGCTTCAAAGATTGTTTATGTCATCCAAAACATCTTCTTTAATGAGATGGCATGCAGAGGATTGAATTGATGACGACAAAATGAGACATCCCATTGACTCTCTTGTTTGGAAAAATTTTGATAATTTGTATCCCAAGTTTGAAAGTGAGCCTCCCAATGTCAGACTAGGTATAACAGCGGATGGATTCAATCCATTCAAGGCAATGGACTCTTAGAGTGATAACAACATTGTTGGCCTTGACCTTTTCATTATTGTGCTACAACTTTTGAGCTTAGTGGTAAACGCCATTCAAAAGCGTTAGCCTAGCTAAGAAATCATACAAAGAAGTACCTCCTCCTGTGTCACACTCAAGTGTGGAAATAGCAAGTGTCCAGACTTAAACAAGTTAGCAGTGCTAATAGATTTTGTAGCCACTAGGCGCTAATCTTCTCACTTAGTGTTAATAGATTTTGCAACTTCTAAGCGCTAAGCTTTTAACTCCAAGCAATACTTCAACGCACACTATCATAGTGCGCGAAATTTTTCCCTATCCACTCCCATCTGTTAGGCAGAGAGCAAAACACTGCTCATACTGGCTACTTATCTTACACTTAATGACTCACTTAAGCTTGCATTTCTTGGATGACACGACTCTTGGATGTTTCTTTATCCAATGATGCAACATTATTACAAGTCAAATTACAAAGTCAATCTTCGCAATTCAATAGTCAGGATCATATCTAGATCTATTAAGGGCTTAATAATTTCACAACTCCAAACTCGCCAATCAAAGCTATATAGCATGCCGCTAATCATTGCGTACACATCAGAGGACTAACTTGGACGTCAAAGGACCCCCGACTGTTCAACGACTAGGTGGTATTTTATCTTGTAGATGTCAATCACGTGGTGGTTCTAATCATCTTCTTCATTGGATTTCTTTATCATTAAGTCTCAATTTTTTTGTGTCTGTACAATAGCTAAGGTATGGAGACTTGAACGTTTATATAATATGAAAAAAACAATAATTGAAAAAACAATTGCATCCCTTTGTTAAGATACCAATTGGGATAATCCCTAGGAAGCACCGATATGAATATGGATATAGGATGAGGCAATTTTAGAAAAATCAGACAAGGACATTGTGGGGATACAACACAATATAAATAATATTATGTATATAAATATTATATTCATAAATAACAAAAATTAATGAGATTTAACACTAATCTAACCTAAAAAACTAAATTTTAATTAGACGGAGACTAGACTTGTGTTGCATTAGGCTCTAGAGATCGTTAGAAACCAATCTCTTAACTTCATAACTACAGTTAGATTCGTGTTGCATTGCCAATGGTTTGATATAAGTTCTATATATAATATATTAAAGGCAACCCTTATGTTTTCAAATATTGTAATATAACCCTTGAAAAAGCTTCAAAAAATTAAATAAGACTCCCATGTGTGTCCCTACATGTCTTTGTTGTGCCCTCCCCCTGAGGAAATAGTGCTAAAAAAAAAAAAGGCAGTTCACGTGTCATGTCCTTGCCGTGCCCATGTCCTATGTGTGTCCAACATGGCTATGACACCTATTTTAAAGTGTAAATGCTTGATAGGATAATCCAAATGTTGGTAGCGTAATGGCCTATGAAGCATTAACACTTCAAATTAGTCATTGTGGCTATGTTCTTTGTTATCAAAATCTTATGATTTGCAATACGGTTAATGATTTTATTCAATTCGCAATGCATGCATAGATCAATACAAATATATTGGTGAATATACTTTGGGATAGAATCTATAGTGAATGGCACGATTCATAATTGATTCACTTTTTTATGATTATATGCATATCAAATAAAAAGGTGCATAAGTAATATAATTTTGATATATTATTGTCTTTGGAAATTGTCATGTCTTGTGTCCTGTGTTAGTGTCCGTGTCTGTATTGTATCTATGCTTCTTTATTGATAGCCATTTTGAATGGTCTATCAGAAGGCTTTGTCGCAAGGATGTATTTTTGTCAGTATGAATGCTAAGAACACCAAAGATCTTGATCACCAAATCACCAATATGAGAGAAAATGTCCACATCTATAGATGCAAACACATTCAAACACAATGTTCACATGTATAAATGCAAACATTTTATCTCACATTGGTCCTTCCGATGATCACGATATTCAGTGTTCATATACTTTTCCTTCTGTCAATGATCATGGACTTTACATAAGTATGATGAGGTTTTACAAGACTCTACATCAAAAAGCATGATTCGTCTTTTTCAGGCTTCTAGCTAGGACACTTTCAATTCTTCTTCTTCCCTCTTGCTTTTAGTTTTAGCACATGCATATTCGTATTCCCTCTCTTACCTTCGCTATACTTCATTTCAAACTAAAATTCCTATACTACCCCACTCTTGCTTGGTTAAAATGCATCCATATTTTGTTATATTAAGGGCTACCAAGCATCATATTTAAGTACTTGGTTGCTCTAAAGACTATGGTGTGTGGAGATGTCCTAAAAGGAGTTGTGGTTGTATCTTATATATTTGGGATAGAAGGCAATGAAATTAAGGTCTTAAATCAAAACCTTTATGACCTTGAGAAATTAAAATTTAGTTTAAGTTTTTCAATCCCAACCTTCATGATTAAGAAATTAAAGTTAAGTTTAAGGTTTTCAATCACAACCTTTGTGGCCTTAAGAAATTAAAATTCATTGCTATTACTTTGTAGGCACTCTACTTCTTTGATATTCGTTATAGTACTCTCTTATGCTTTTACCTTGACTAGAAACTTTATGTTCATTCTTTTGTTGAACTATCTTTTTTTACTAGGACATTGTAGACACCCTATTTTTACCATACCTAAGACTTGGGACTTTGTTTTGATCACCCGATGATGAAAACAAGAATGTGTTTCTCGCATAATTCCCAGTAAGGAATATGAAATCCGTGCTTTATTTCCAACCTAATCCTATTTTGGCCAAGTGTTTAAATCCCATTTTGTTTCGAATATTTTTGTAATGTTCCGAGGCTCATTTTTAAACTTCAAAATGAAACTTTTTCTGAGAAAATTGAGCAAAGAACAGTGTAAAAATAGGAGGCAAGTATGATAATTCTATCAAAAAATCCTATTTTGTGCAAAATCCTGTTTTGTGCAAAATAGTCATACCATGTGGCAATGGGTCAATGTTGTGTTATTTAATTTGGAATAAAATTGATTTTCATGATTGCACTGTTCAAAACATTTTCAAGATAATGAAATCAAAATTGTTCAAAAATGGACGACACAGTCTATATAAGTTTACTTCACATAGTATTTTAGGATTATTAATAATTGGAATATGAACATATAAAGTTACTAAAACTTATATCATAGTTAGTAAAGGTCGATCTTTTGATCGGGTGAGCGGGGGTGCTCAATTAATGACCTTCCCCCCCTCATACCTAAGGTTTCGAGCCATGAATCCTTAGTTACAATGAACAGTGGCCTCGGCAAGAGTCACGGGTTTCCTAATTTTTTCAAAACATTAGGTAGCGATTCTAAGATCTAGTGATGCAGTCCATTTCTTGCAATGGTTTTGCAATAAAGTGGATTTTCTATCAAAGTTGCCAAATCTGGACTCTCATCTAGGTTTCATATTATACTCGTGAAAGTAGATTGAAGAAATCGAGGGTCCGAATTGTTTAACGCACACATGAACCCCCAGGCGGTGTTACAGTTTTTGGCGACTCTGCTGGGGATACTAAGAAACCTTGACTTGAATGCCATGATATATCTTTCATTTTCAATTATATGTTCATTGCATTACATGCATTGGTATGCTTATTCAGCTTCGGGCGAATAGTTGGACATGGGCTCCAATATGGTGGGAGAACAAGCCTTGGAATCGGGGATCACCATATACCACTTGATTCGCCGGATTGGGTAGGTATATCGGTGTCTTGCTGAGGTACCTCTTTTCACCAAGACTGACCTAGTGCATGTAGCAAGCTCTAGAAACTTCCAAAATTAGGGCAGGATGCTACCCAGTTCTAGGATGTATGATGCCACTTGTGTGAATAGTGAAACCCTAGATCATTTCAAAGCTAGAACAGGATAACCCTACCCTTCCATAGGGGTGTTTGTTTTCTTTCCTACTATATGCAATGTATGGGATCTGGGGTTCTCAACTCTAATTAGTGGGTCAGGCATGATGGGTTGAGTTTGGTCTGCATAATGATTAGTTGAGCTAAAATGCTGCCGAAATTTTGATTGGGAGTTCTGTTTTTGCTAGGTACTCGTAGCACTATAGCTTCAAAACGGTCTAATATCCCCCCAAGTTTTGTGGACTCACACTGGTAGACTTAGTAGAACCACAAATTTGGTCTAAGGACAGCTAGTGATAGTTAATCTTCCACCAGTTACAAGGAGGAAGGTTAAAACCTTATTGTCAGAACCTCGCAAGCCGAAATTTCTAGGATCTGTGATGGATCCACCTTAAGTGGTGATGGACCAACTTTCAGTGGTGATGGAGCCACTTCCAGTGGTGATAGACTAACCTACAGTAATGACGGACCCATTTCCAGTAGTGATGGACCCACCTCCAGTAGTGACGGACCAACCTCCAATAGTAATGGACCAGCCTCTAGTAGTTATAGCAAACATGCTTTTGGCCCTTCAACGAAGCATGAATGCTATTACCAACAAGTTCCTGCCAACATGGAGACTCTCGCCGAATTGCGATGCCCATTTGAGGCATCCACATCTTATCCACCTCTAGTGGTTCATTTGGTTTTAGACCCACCTCCGCCAATTGAAGAATTGTATGAACCTAATCTACAAGAAAAGTTGAGGGTTCCTACACAGCCAATAGGAGGACTTTTCCCCACAGATGTTAATGAAGTTGACCTAGCTATGCTGATAATATCCAATTGGAGAAAATGTTCAGAAGGTCGCAAGGGATCAACTCCATTCAGATATAGAAGATGGGTATACAGACAAAGCTATCAAACTGCTGAAACGGTTCAAAATGCCACACATTAATAGGTTTGATGGAGCTGGTGACCCTATGGTCCACATTCACCTATTATCAGATGTCCTAAAACCCATGGGCCTGACTCGGCCTCAAAATCTTTCCTTGTTTGGGAGAACTTTATCTGGTGTAGCTGCCATCTGGCAAAGTTAGTCGAGGTTTTCATCACCTAATATTCCTATAACACCCAGATTGAAGTAACCACCCGGGACCTAGAGTTGACCCGACAAGAGCCCAGTGATAGTTTTGTGGCCTTCATTACTAGTTGGAGGGCAAAGGTGTCCATGATAACAAGCTGACATGCTGACCTTTGGAAAAGAATCAAGTCCGTATGGTTGTTAGAAATTTGCATGGAAAATTACTGTAGAAAATGATAGTTCTCTCGCTCTTTAATTTCAAAGACTTCCATAAAATTGGGATTTAAATTGAAGATGCTATCAGACAAGGGTTCATTACAAAAGGAAATGAGCCCGCGAGAAAGATGTTCAATCACAGTTCCAATACTACTTCCAATAGTAACACAACTGCCAATTCGCCTTCAAAAGTTAACATAGTCGTTGCCACCACTACTAACGTAGCCAACTCCTTTGCCAACTCTAGCCCACAACGGACCACTTCAACCCGACCTTGAAACCAAAGATTTCACCATCCCTACATGTCTCCAACCCATGCCATGGAAATTCTGGTGAAAAGGGGGCATCTCAAGCTTGTTGATCCCCAACCCCTTCCTAATCCACTTCCACATAGCCATGATCCCACCAAGTACTGTGCTTTCCACTAACAACACGGTCATGATACTGACCATTGCTTCCGACTTCATTATGAGATTCAAGATCTTATTGATAATAAGATCATAGTTCTACCTTAAAAAGCCTAATGCCACCACAAACCCATTGTCATCCCATGTCCAAGTCCCCCCGCCTTCCCATCTTAACCTAATCCATACATTGCCATCTACTTTCAACCCCAACATATACATCATAGCTTTCTATTTGCCCAAGCCTGAGGTGCTTATTCTAGAAAGCGTTGGTTTATTCATGATATATGCATCTTGTTTCTAGCTAAAACCCTAAAACCTTGTGGTGGCAGATAATCTCACAGGTATGCACTTCCCTCTTTATGGTTTTCTTCAGCTATGGCTGATCAAGAAGCAAAGAAGCACTGAAGAAGTTCTGGGTCTGACACTAGCTGAATCTGTGATAGATTTTAAAACTAGCGCGGGACCAGTAAACTTAGGGAATATTATGATTATTACTATGATCGGGGATGGACCACATGCTAATTGCACAAATCTCGTTCCAGACTTGGTGGATGGCACACACTGTATTTAGCAATTTGGGAATGTTTTCATTTTACTTTTTGAATTAGACAAAAGTTAGAGCGTAAAAGAAAAATGAAGAAAAATGAAAAATGTAAAAAAAATAGAAAAAGGAAAAGTGAAAAAATAAAAAAAGCTCGCAAGGTTAAAAATCTAGAAGGGCGGCTTTAGCAAAAGTTAGAGCATAAAAAAAGAGTGTTAATACTTGAGTGAGCCTTCCCCGGAACTACGTATGGTTTGATTCCTATCTTTGGGATACGTAGGCAGCTTCATCTTGAAGTTCGGCCCCAACCATTTTTAACTCACTCGTCCCATCCATGTTTGAATGGTATATTTTTACTTGACTCTCATGTTAATCAAACAAGCATGCTAATCTAACTCTCATGTTAGTCAAACTCTTTTTAGCAGAAAACAAAAAATTAAAAAATTTAAAAAAAAAAGAAAAAAGTCAAAGTAATGAATTAAGGGCATAGTTGAGTCAGGAATTTTGTTTTCTCCCTGTACTCTCGAGTCTCCTATTGCATGTTTCAGCCGGCCAGCTAACCATTTAGTCGGCCGTCCAAATTTTAAGTTGACTTTAGGTGTGCTTCTTGATTGTTTAAGCCGGCTGGCCACTTGTTTAGCTACCCCGCCATTTGTTTAGCCAATTCATCAGTTCGTTCAGCCAGGCGGTTCATGAATCAACCGGCCCATAAATTTTTTAGCTGGTTTTGACAACTAATCAGTTGGCCAACCAATCAATTAGTTAGCCGGCCAATTTTTGAATCTAGAATAGAAAACTGCAAAATTTGTGTAGGCTAAATGGTTTGTCTTTTAGAGTTTCGTTTTGAGTGTCTTTCGTTCCGACAAGTGTGAATAGGTGTGTTTGGGTTGCTTTCGCTTTGTTTTGAGTTATTCTTTGATTTCTGGTCAGTTGAGGGCTCAATATCTAATTCAAAATTCATTAAGATTCAATCATTCTCAGATCTAAATTTGAAATAAAATGGTTTTACTACTCAAGTGTTGTGCCATTCATGCTATGATGTGCATAAATGAAACCCATTTTATTTAAACTTTAGGGTGAAGCCCCAGATCAGCATTACAAAAAAAAAAAAAAAAAAAAAAAAAAAACAAGGGAATTCTTAAGCATTGGTGCTCCTTCTTAAGCAAAAACAGAAAAAAGAAGAGGAAAAAAAAAAAGAACAAAAAAAGAAAAAAATTGAAAATACAAAAAAACAGAGGGACTTTTTCTCGGTTTCCGGTAGCAGCCCGACGGGAAAGATATCTAACTTCATTGGCAGACAATTTTGTCATTCGACTCTACCATCAATTGCCTCGCCACATCTTTACTCGCGGGAAGCCTTTGAAGACTTTGCCTTGGCATTGACAAAGCTTCCGAAAGAAATTACTCCCCGCCGGCCCTCAAATGAGGAGTATGAAGGAACTCTAAATCGGACAATGGAGGTCGCTTGCCATTTTAGCTCCTTGTTTTATTTTTTTAGATTGCTAATCTTTACTTGAGCATCCTTGTACATACTCTAGAGTAGAGAGTGTTGTGCGTTTAATCGATGTACCTCAGTTGTCCTATTCTGTAGCCGGCGGGACAAATTAGAGACCGCGGTCACGGTCTCCACATAGGACTTCAATGTATAATGATTGGCATCGATTTCAGATTGTGTTGCCATCAGTTGCTCGATTGAAAGCGCAAGAAAGCTAAGAACATGGGCAGGGGTAGGGGCACTCTATTGATGCTCAAAGGTGATAGTAATCTCAATCGGGGAATCGTTTAAATCAGGGAAGAGAGTGAGAGGACGGTGAGAAGAGGCCATGTCAGGAGGAGTATAATGCCAAAGAGAAAATTTGTAGAGTAATAGCAAGGGGAGTTTGCAGCTTTTTGCTCTATCTCTCTCGCAGGCCTCACTTTAAAAAGAAACTGGAAGAGAAGAAGAAGAAGCAAAGAAAGAAGGATTTCCAAGGCAATCTTTGACTATTGAGGCCGGTCTAGCTGTTGTCGGTTAGGCGTGCCATGATTGTTGAAATCACGTGCCAGACACAATGCTCGACGAAGACGAATGAGGTAGAGAGAGAGAGAGAGAGAGAGAGAGAGAGAGAGAGAGAGAGAGAGAAACATGGAAGAAGTGTATATATATATTTTGTCTGTATATGTCTAAGTATCTGTAGCAGTATGTCTGTGTCCATGTATATGTATATATCCATGTATCCATATGCATATGTATATATACGTGATACGTATTTTGTATATAGTTTGTATCCATATATGTATATATGGTATGTATATAAAGTGAAAAAAAAATCAAAAAGAAATTTTTCAAGAAAAAAAAAAAAAACTCAAAAATCAAAAACAAAAAAAGAAGAAGATTTTGAAAAAGAAAAAAAAAATCATTTGTGTATTCATCTGTTGTGCATCCATCATATCATTGCATATTATATGTCTCACATTGCCCCTTCGTGTTTTTGCATTCACCATCACATTTGCACTGTTTATTACATTTGTCATGCATGGCTACAATCTATTCACTTCAACATTTGATTATAACCTTTTCCATCGGTTAATGCTTGCCCCTCTTCGGGATGACGATACTATCCCTTTCTTGGGTTGTCGGTTCAAACCATCTTCGATTAATACCTCCCCTGTTTTGGGTTGTAGGTTCAAACTATTCATCAGTTACATTTCCTTCTCTTATGTAAGTGTGTTTGGATTGTACCCCTTTGTTTACTTGATTTGCAGGAGGCTTGCCTCGCCATATATTACATCTTGCATTACATAAATCATGCATTTTCAAAAAAAAAAAAAAGAAAAAAGAACCCAACTTTCAATTGCATTAACATATCATTTGCATGATTACAACTATCATTGTTGCATTACTTGGCTACAATATATTCACATCAACATTTGATTACAACCTTTTTCATTAGTTAATGTTGGCCCTCTCTTTTGGGTTATAGGTTCAAACAACTCGGTTAATATTGGTACTTTTTCAGGATGACGATACTGTCGCTTTCTCAGGTTGACGGTTCAAACCGTCGTCAGTTAATACCTCCCCTATTTTGGGTTGTAGGTTAAAACTATTCATCGGTTACATTTCGTTCTCTTATGTGAGTGGGTTTGGATTATATCCTTTCTTATGCTTTATATCGTTTGCACGAGGCTTGCCTAGCATATTACCTGTTGCATTGCATTGATCATGAATTTTCAAAAAAAAAAGAAAAAAAAAGGGCATCACGAAGCATATAAGTCTAGCTATCAATTGTATTTCGAGCATATCATTTGCATTCTGTCCCTAAATTACGCTGATTTGATTCTTTGCAAAGGGATACGTAGGCAACCTTCGGGTTCAACCAATTGCATTTGTATCTTGTTTGTTTGCCCAAGTCTTATGGCTTTTTCAAAAGGGTCGTCTTCGGGCTTTAACATTTACTCACGTCAAAAGATGACTTCGAGTTCTATCAAAGAGGGGCAGCTGTAGACACCCCATTTTGACCGACCTTAAGACTTGGGCACTTTTTTGGATTACCCGATAATGAAAACAAGAATTTGTTTCTCGCATAATTCACAGCAAGAAATATGAAATTTGTGCTTCATTTCCAACCTAAGCTTGTTTTGGCCAAGTGCTTAAATCCCATTCAAAACTCTCTTTTGAAACCTTCTTTCCGTTTTTTGTTCTGAATATTTTCGTAGTGTTCTGAAACTAACTTTTAAACTTTAAAATAAAACTTTTTCTGAGGAAATCGAGCAAAGAATGGTGTGGAAATAGAAGGAAAGGATGATAATTCTGTCTAAAAATCCTATTTGGTGCAAAATAGTCAGCCATGATAAACTTTTTTGGCCGGCTGGCCAGCTAATTTTCCTAGGAACAGAGCAGTTTCGGTAGAATTCTTGTTGAATAAGTGTGGGTCATGCCATTACAGCTGTTATTGATACATTCAGTGCAGGAGATACACCTACCCCCTCCATTATCCTCCATTCTCCTCCATTGTCAAAAGAGCTTTTGTCTCTTCCAAAAAGAGGGCATTTAATTCAACCACCCTTGTCACCCCATCATCCATGTCTCCCACCTTGTCTCCTCTCTCCTTGACTTTGCCTTCCATCATTGTCTATCTAGAGAATCAGAATGTATCAGAAAGAGAAAACCAAAAAAAATAATAATAAAAAAAAAATAAAAATAAAAATAAAGGAATAACTTAAGAGAAAATAGTGAGATAGAGAGAAAAAGAGAAAAATCCTTAAGCTTTGAACCAAAACTTTCATACACTGATATATCATCTTTCTATACATCAAAACCATCTAAACAATTTTGTTATAACCATATTCTTGAGCCTTGATCAAAAGAGAGTGAGTGTTCCTTAAAAAAGAGAAAAACATAGAGTTGTAATTCTCCCCCCCCCCCCCTTCCAACACATTGTTAAATTACCCAAAAACACCATTCCAAATAAGAATTTCGAATTTTCAAACTGAGAATTGCGAACACACTTCTTAAGCTTGAGGGTAATCAAGAGGAAGTTTAGAAATCAAATCTTTCATTTGAAGGTAAATTTTGCACACTTTTCATTTTATTTTACTTTCTTGTATTTTCTTTATTCTATTGACTTTTCCACTTTGATTTCATGTTATAAACATGTTGTAAGTTAACTGAAAGTGGTTAGTTGAGCCCCTTGCATATTTTCCGTTTGTTTTTTCTTTTTGATGTTTGAGCAAAATAGAGTTTTTGGTTTGGCCTAATTGGCCGACCAGCTAATTTTTTGGCCGGCTAGTTTGTCTTTTGGTTGGCCAACCACTCTCTCCTAAATAGAACCAAGCAGCCTCATGTGTCGAGCAGAATAGTCTCCGGTGGTCTCCGAGATCCCTTAAAGCTTTTTGTTTTTGTTTTTTTTTGTTTTTTTATCTTTCTTTTTTCTTTTTTCTTTTTCTTTTAGTTAGAGAGTGTTTGTGAGGATATATTTTGTTGTAATATTTTTCTTCTTCCCCTCGATATTCAGATTTGTAATATTCAAAACAATGTAATAATTCCACATTCCCGCTTCTTTCTATCTTGTTCTTTCATTTGCTTTCCATATTCCGTGAATATTTAGTATATCATGTTTGTCATCATATCCATACTTTGCATCCATGTTTTATGCCTTAAGATCCAGCTAAATTTGCATTTGTGGGTTTAATCGATTATTATATGATTTTGTGAGCTACCTTATGTTTTGAGATGATTCACATGTTATATATTAGAAGTCGGATATGTAGTTGCATTTCATGAGTGAATTGCATTAGGAACTTGTGTGTAGGATCATGCATGTTTTAACTAAGTTTGTTTTGTACCTATTTGTGGGACGTCAGTAAATATGTAAGTTTTTGTGCTGTAGCATCCCACATGTGTGATTTTCTTACTATGTTTAGCATCCTACGATGTGGCTATATGCTTATTTGATATAACTCTATGCATGCTAGTGGATGAAGGTTGTGTTATTTACTTTGGAATAAAATTGATTTTCATGATTTCACTATTCAAAACATTTTCAAAATAATGAAATCAAAATTGTTCCAAAAAGGACGACATCGTCTATATGTGTTTGCTTCACATAGGCTTCGTTTGGGAAGTGGGTTGGCTTTTTGGCTTTTTTGGCTATTTTAGCTTGGGGCTAGAAAGTTTGGTTTGGGAAAGGCTTTTGGTTTTTTTGGTTTTTTTAGCTTTTTTGTGAGAGAAAAAATGTAATGATTATGTGTTGGATGTGATATTTTGTCTTATTGGGCTAAAAAGCCTATTTTGTTTTTTTGTAGCTATTTCAGACAAAAAATCCACAAACCCAACTTCCCAAACATAGGCATAGTAACTTTTAGGATTATTAATAATTGTAATATGAACATATGATGTTAATAAAACTCATATCAAGGTTAGTAAAGGCTGATATTTTGATCAGGTGAGCGGGGGTGCTCAATTAATGACCTTCTCCCTTCATACCTAAGGTTTCGAGCAAAGCATCCTTGGTTATGACAAACACTGGCCTTGGCACGAGTCATGAGTTTTCTAATATTTCCAAAACATTAGGTGGCAACTCTAACATTTGGTGATGCAGTCCATTTCTTACAATGGTTTTGCAATAAAATGGATTTTCTATCAAAGTTGCCAAATCTGGACTTTCATCTATGTTTCACATTGTACTCGTGATATTAGATCAAAGAAATCATGAGCCCGAACTGTTTAATGCATGCAGGTACCCCTAGGCAGTGTTAAAGTCATCAAGCGTTATCACAAGTGAACGGCCCATACATCTTTCAATATTGTTGTGATCTTTTGCTAATTGGACATACTTGATTAATGTAATCTACAAGTAACTAACAGACTTGTTCTAAGAAAGAGTTGGAAGCATGAAATTATATTTAATACACACAATTCCTATGTCCTTGCATTATTGGGTCTTATTCATTGATGTTGTGTTAGAAAGAATGAACTTGGATTTTCTAAAGGTGGTGCTTGACAAGATGGAATTGGTTAATTGAATCATGCAATGTGTCGCGATTGTATCATTCTTCGTCTCTTTGAGACTCGAGGAAGGTAGATTTTCTTTCTTTTCTTTATTGTTGTCTAACAAGAAAGATAGAGATCATACATCACAAATTTGACTAAGAGACTACTCTAAGGATTGAATTGGAAAAAGAGAAGGAGCTCCAAATCTATCTTACTGGATCTCATGGAGAGTTAGAGACCATAACTGAAGTCGAAAGCTCTAGCTTGGAGTTTTAATGGAGCTTATTTCTACGTAAGTAATGTTCCTTGGTACCTCTGTCCTATGGGATTGTGCTGATAGGATTCTGCAAAATGGTCTGTAAATGTCCAATATGGGCAAACTCAAAATTTGATGTGTAAAACTCATGACTTTGTTTCGAACTTGATCTTGGTCTGTGTTTCTGTTCTAATCTTTTGAGCGAGAACTATCTACCTAAGCACATGATGTCTTTTAATTATTATTACAAGTGGTTGGCACACGCAGCAATTCAAAAAAGTAAAAATAAAATGAGTAACACGTTGTATAAGGAGAAGAAAGCAAAAGCTTGAATACAAAGTCCAGCCTTTACTTGATATAATAGTATAAATAGATAGATAGATTACTATTGTTGTTGTTGTTGTTTGGTTCTGTTCCTATTTGTTAGTTGATCACAGTCCTATTTCTATTGAAACATGTCAGGTATCAAGAGAAAGTGAGTCAAGTTCTCCTTATTTTGTTGATTGATAACAAATGCAACCTAGTGTTGGTATTAGAGATGGCTCAACAATTTCTCCATTGCATAAGGCCCTCCAAGAAAATCTCAAAAATTCTTATTGCCAAAGGCTCCTATTTTTTAAAAGCCCAAGAAAATATAGTCTCATTTTTATGTTTAGCGGTCTCAATAAACCTCGGGTCATTATTGGTTGGCATAATGAAGTCTAGTAACTAGAGATTATGCAAAGCTGAACTATAATGAGTGGGAGACGAATTTTTAGGTTGAGCAAAAGTATGCTTTAGGGAGAACATGGAAGCCAAGTTGGCTGATGCGCCAATTAGTTTAGCGAAGCCAAAAGTATTCTCTCTCTCTCTCTCTCTCTCTCTCTCTCTCCATGTTCTGGGAGACTCTAGATTCTTATATTATCAGTGAAGATTAGAATCAATAATATAGTGAGGTCATTTTGTTGTTTCTTGTAAATGCTTTTACTCTTCCATCTAGATGGTCATGTGGGAAGCGTGCATCTTCAATTGTTTCTTTTTTTGAGGAGGTTGGAGCTCCTTTAGCTCCAAACTCCTCTTTATTGATGTATCTTTTCATACTCTATATGTGCTTATCATTCAATTGTTTCAACGATTGTAATTAAAGAATCGAAGTTATGTTTTGTAACTTTGCACACGAATTTTTTTTTTTGGATGGATTGTATGTGGTATGATATAAAGTGTATCCAAATTAAGCACCTTTGATTGTTACCAAGTGAAGAATTTTATTATAGTTTTGCTTGTAGAATTTGAATTGCTATTGTAATTAACTAGATTCATGATATTAGGACTAGAATGGGTTGAAATAGGAATGGAAACTATTGATTTGGGGTAATAGTTGGAAGGATATATGCAACAACACTTTTGTTGTACTTGTGTTTACAACTACAACATATTAACTGCTCTACTAATTTGGAATTGAAAGATTATTGTAGTACAAAACAAATCCCAAGTCTGTGTCTGATTACAGTATGAGAAATGCTAGAGATTTCTAAAACATGATCTCTAAATTCATTCCTAATGATATGAAAGGGGGTTGGGTCTTCGGTAATTGATTGTTAAATTTTAATAACTAACATGGAATAGCCCACATTATTGAAGGAGCCATATTTTAGGTATCTCAACTTTTTCTTTTCAATATATAGAATTGGATACAATAATACTAAAGTATCATATTTCTTAACATATTTTGTTTGTGTCAACACAATATTGCCAACAAATTTAAGTGATGAGACTCATTAAATTAATATAATATTATCATATGAGAGCATTATTAAGTTCAGTATGAAGTGTTGACCGGATATTATATTCATCAATCTCATGTGTTTTCTTGTGTTCTTGAGTCTCAAGTTTAGTTATTTCTTAAGCCTCTGGATGTGGGAAGTGTGGATTGATGTGTTAATTTTAATTACTCGTTAGCGCATGAACTTTACAATAGTATAATTTAATAAATGCGAAGTCGAACCACAAGATTTATGATTTTTGCGGAAACTAATTAATTTCAAACTAAATACACCCTAATCTAGTGAACAAAATTTTGGTTTGATTGAAATTAAATCTAGAGATGCAATAAATAAATAATTAAATAAATAGACAGATAATTGAATAAAAGAATAAATTAATCAGATGAATAAAACTAAGATTTCATAATCTACACTCAAGCATTCGCAATATCTAATAACATAATCTGAATGGTTTCTTTAATTCTCTTCACAATAATATGGAAATCAATCTCAATTATTACAGAAAATAGGCTCATTAAGTTCTTTTAAAAGTAATTATCTTATGTACGTTTTCCCTCACCTAAAAGTTCAAAATCAAATCATCTAATGTATCCTCTTGTAACAAATCACAATAGATATTCAATATTCGAATTTAACAAGATAATAATTAAGGCAAACTAATAAATCAATAAATTTCAAATCATGAAAGAAACATGATTAAATTCATATCTAAAATTTAATAAATTAATTACAAGAAGCAAAAACGATTAATCATTTAAACCACAATTTAAGAAAATATGATCAGATTATATATTACTAAGAATTATGAGGTTTCATCTTCAACCTTAATTATGAGTTTAGTTACGCATCATTGAAGAAACAATCAAAGCCATAAAATGGAATAATCATAAAACTTACAAGTAATGAAGAAGAAAATAGCAAAACCTAGCCATCCTTTACATGCTCTTTTTCTCTCCAAAAGTTCCCCAAATAATCATAAAACTTACATGTATTTATATGAAAGAGAAAACATAAACCTAATCTAATAATAATCACTTATTATTAAATAAATAAATAAAATAAAATAAAATTTATGCTAATTAAACTAAACTTCCGTACGGCTGACTGCTAGAAGAGAGTTGTTGAGATTGAATATAATCTGGTGCTTTGCAGCATTGATACAATTGACATGTGCTAAATTGGCTAAATATATGAATACCTTACTTTTTAGCAAGTCTTGAAACATAGACCTCCAACAATCAAAAGTAACTGTGAGTGTTGATTTCTGACCATACAACTAAACATGGAACTTAACTGGAGAGCACGGGTCAAAATATATTAAGCCAACCACTTGCCAACAAGAAAATGAGAATACCGCGGTGGTTCGTCCACTCGGGGGCATTCTGACGATCAAGCCAGTCAAACAATCTCTCGAAGATCTCACACAAGTACTTAATACACAAATTACAACGTACCTTAGACCCAAAGGGGTGTCTCACTTTTATAGCCAGTAGTGACCTAGTCCTCTAGAAATTTTACTTCATACGATTCAAGCTCAATGCTCATCTCGGACTCTCAACTAGATAGGGATAAACTCCTCAAAAGCCTTATCCTTATCTAGATTAAGAGTCTCCTCTTATCTAGGACTCTTGTCTTTATCCAGATATTTTATAATCTCGGTATTACCGCACCGAACCTCGGCGATACTGCGATCATCTCGGCAACTATGACTCACCTATGTGGCACTTTAGCTGACATCTTGGAACCATGTCGGCCACGTGGTGTCATTCACAAAATACTTCCCCACAACTACCTGGCAACCTGAGGTGATGGAAACTGTAAATGTACTTCTTCGACCGAGATCATGACTCGTTGGCACTAAGAAAGAAGGACTCAAGTGTCCACTTCATCAAGAATGAAGAACCAAGAACCAAGTTCTTTCAACATCTCGACCGAGATCGCCCCTATAGTCGAGGTCATTATCCCACTAGTTCAAGAATTTCAAGAGTCCCTACTTGTGCATGAGTTGTCACGCACCATTACTTCAACTGTTTCTTCCACGTGTCATCGCCTTATTGGTCCATACCTATCACGTGTCATCAAGTCATATCAATTCTGCCCACGTCATCATTTAGGCATGTCATCCAAGGCAATTTCATTATGATTTGTTGCCCTTTCTCATTTTAACAAAACTCTTCCTTTCTCTCTCTCTTCGTCTTTCACTTCTGCAATTTCAGTCTCTCTCTTCTCAAATTCTCTCTCTCTACAAAATTTCTCTCAAACCTCTATTGCTTTGTTTTCAAGCTTCTACAACTGTTCTGTTCAACTCCTCTGGCGAGCCCCTCATTATTGAATTACGATCATCTTCATCGTCCGACTTCGGCGAACTCAACCTCAAGGTCTACCTCCTCGACTTTATTCTATAACTCCTCTATTTAGCTTCAGCTTCATATTGTTCTTGAATATACTTCTTCCCTAGATTGTTTATACGCCACATTTTGCATTTGTACTCACATCTGTGTTTGCCATTAAATCTGCATCCATGTTTCGATTTTGAATCACGTTTTCTCTATTTTCTTTATTTGTTTTCCAAATTTTGGCCTCTGATTCTTGCCCATTTCTTTTGATCTTGCTTAGATTTAGGATTTGGGACTTGTTAGAAATCATTCCTAGGAAAAATTGAAACAGAACCTTCCTTAAATCTCCAGAATCCTTGCCCTAGTGCTCATTAGGGTTTCGTCGAGGTCTTTAACCTATACTGTCCACCCTTCCAACAGTAAAACTTACCAAATTCCCTAGCCAAGGTCATGGGTAAGTTTAAATGGAGGGTAGACTCGCCTAGTAAACTAGAGTTTTTTTGCCAGGAGTTCAACATTCCAACCGATGTTCATCTCAGGTTGGCTGGAAATGAGGACTCTATCGTGCTTGGAGAAACCTATATGCCTTTCCTTGTAGTGTCTATCATCGAGGGTGGAATCAGATTCCCCCTTGAAATCCTTTTTCGAGAAGTTTTACACTTCTACAAACTTAATCCTATGCAATTAGCCATCAATACATTTAGGGTTATCAACAGCATAGCCAAGTTGTCTCGCTGAGAAAACGCTAGGATCACCCTCACCGACATCCAATTTTGTTACACAATGTGTGGCCTTAAGTCTACCAGTGGCTATATCTATTACCTCAAACCTAGATCCACCGCATACAAACCGATAGCCGACTTCCCAGACTCCAACAAAGGCGCTGGAGATGACTACCTGATTGTCTCGGGCAATTGGGAGTTCGCACCGGACGATGATCTTCATCTCTACCCTTTACCCTGAGGAGTCTTTAGGGAAAACGAGGGTAAGAACTTGGTCATTCAAAGTCCCATGTTATTAACATTCATGCACGTATGCTTCTCTCTGGTGTTCTAGTCTTCTCTTTGATTTTTGCAGCTCTCCCTCAGTCGAGCAAATCTTTCTAACAGCCCTACATCTCGAGCCAAGATTTGAAATGGTTCTTGGACTTGCCCATCGAGAAATGCAAGGCCCATGTTTTCCTGAACTATGTGCCGACGTATCGTTCTCCGCTTTCTGATGTCCCAAGGAGCAAGACATCAACATCCACTCAACTAGCCACTTTTTCGCTAAGGCCATATCAGGCATCAACATCTGATCTAGCCAACGAGCCATCCACATCGGCTCCCACCCAACACCTTCCACCATCGCAACATCAATGCTGTCACCGGAAGAACACGTAGCCGAAAGTGTTATGATCCAACGAATCCTCCATTAGCCCTTTTGGCATTTAAACTCGGCACCGAAGTAACCATCACCGCCACCTCCGAAGAGATGGGTCGCTAACCAACTATGGTTGAGGACTTTCTCGCTGGATTACTCGAGATCGGCACTGTCCAGTCCACACCATCCCCTCAGTCTGTTTAGAAGCCTAAGAGGGTAAAGAAGGCCAAGGCCAATGCCCAAGTCACCCTCATATATACCTTCAGATTATGAATAGGATTTTGAAGATACAGTCCTAATATCCAAACTAGCCAATGTTGAGAAGAGGACAGCCGAGGTTGAGTCATCTGATGCACCGCCGCCGAAGAAACAGAGGTCTGAGGGTCCAGAAGCTGGAAGTAGTTTCCACCTCGAGAAGACTTAGGCTCCTAAGGTTTTGGTTGGAGATCGACCTCTCAAGGCTAATGATAGCGATATCGAGAGCTTTAAAGCCAATGCTGCTCTGTCAATGGTTGTTCTTCTGCCTGCCAACATGAACCAGATGGTCGACTTCAACCAATACAAGAACTTTGTTCTGATGATGCGACATTCCGTGTTGGTAAGTTTCTTAACTTCTTTTTGCTTTTACTGTTTTCACTTTTCAATACTTAGCCAAATTTTCTAACTTGTTCCTTTTCTTGAAGGCCATCCAGTACGCGCATTCACAAGTGGTCAATGCAGAGTTGGTGAAGAAGGATTTGACCAAAAAGGCTTAAAAAACTACTGGCCTCCTTTGTTCACTAAACAAGATCAAGACTGGCATTCACAAGCTGATGGACAAGGTCAATGTTGCCAAGTCTGCCTAAAGCAATGTTGAGGCCAAAGCCGAAGTTGCTGAGGCCACTGCCGAAGCTGCCAAGGCGTCGAGGCCACCGAAGTCAGAGCTATTGAAGCCGAGGCCAAACTCAAAGAGGCCCTCGAGATAAAAGAGACTAAGATAAAGGCCATAGACGAGAAGGCATATTCCAAGGGGCAAGCCGATGTTCGGGACTAGTATAAAAAGTAAGTTAACCTAGCCTGTAACAAAGGTTACTACCTCTGGTGGATGGCAGCACTAAAAAGCTATCTGTTCCTGAGGACTCAACACTTCAGAATATCAACCAACTCAACGTGCCTTTCCCTCCCTCTCCTGCTGAGTCTGAGGAAGAAGAAAAATACGAAGAGGCCAACGCCAAGGATGTTGAAGAGGAAGCTGGCACAAAGGTTGCTGTTGGGGCCAAGACCTTAACTCTAAATAATTATATCCTAAATCTAATTGAGGAGGACATGATGCTGTCTCCAAGAGCACCTCGCCAAAGAAAACCATCACGTCCGAGGCCGAGGTCCTTGCTGCTAAAAGGAGTCTTGACCAAACACTGCAAGAGATTAATACTGAGGTCGCTGCCGAAGTCGAGGCCAGGACAAGCGAGAACAATGAACCTCAAACTAGTACTTAGGATTTTTTTCTTTGAAGTTGTACTTTTTCCTCTTTCAGTTGTAACTTTTTTCTTTTGAACAACTTTTGTTTTGTCGAGCCGATATGCCTTCTGAATGTAATTGAACAACTTCTTACTTTTCAATGCAAGCTCTCTTTTTGTCTAACTGTTTGAATACTTCTTTCTGTATGCTCATTGTCTTTATCTCTTGTATCTTTTCACACTTAGGTTTTTTTTCTCTTCTTTCCAAGTCTGACAACTTGGTTCCTCACCTCAGATCACAATACCTCGGATACATTGTCTAGGATTAGAATTGGCCAATCATCTCAGATAGCCTCTCTAACATTTATCTCAGATAATTTCAACTTGTAAAATTTTTCTAGAAATCTTTACAAGTGTTATATTCACTTATGATTCCTTCCCCCTAATGTGAACCTAAGTATCACTTATGTTCACATTAAGGTTGCCTTGTTTGGTTCTTGCCTTAGTTTAATTTAGACATCCATGACTGAGGTCATTGCGTTTTGCTCGCCCAAACAAAACACTTAAGGCTTGACCTTAGTGTACCGAGAGTACTAGCTACCTCATCTTTTCACACAAACTGACCAAAACATGGATAGTTTCACCTTGTTCCACTTTGAAACATCGCCTTATGCTTTGTTCAACTCTACCACTATGGCAAGTCTAAGTTAGTTGCCTTGTTCATCTGGGAACATCGCCTTGTTTCTCATTGAAATGTCACCTTGTCCTTAGTTCAACTCTACCATCATGGCGAGTCTAAGTTATTCGCCTTGTTCACCACGGGAACATTGCCTTTTACTTAGTTTAACTCTGTCATCATGGAAAGTCTAAGTTAATTGCCTTATTCATTATGGGAACATCGTCTTGTACTTTCTTTGTCATATCTCGTAATCACAACTTTCAACAACATTTTGGAAAACCAAAAATCGATACTAGTATTTTATTAATACTTCAGCTAAAATCAATTCAAATTACAATGATAAAGAGAAAAAATCAAACAATTAGTCATGGAAAAATTTCAAGTTGCTAGTATTCCAAGGTCTTGGTAATTCCTTGCCATCAATGTCTTCAAGCCGATATGCACTATTGCCGGCGACCGAGATGATGCGATATGTCCCTCTTTGGGATCCTTCTTGTTTCCAATGACTTTCCTTAGGATGAGGTCTCCTGTCTTAAACTCCCTAGGATTGATCTTCTTGTTGTATGCTCTAGCAAGTTTTTCCTGGTATGCCCCCAGCTGAATTGCTGTTCTTTCTCTTCTCTCTTCAATAAGGTCAAGATCTCGGGCAAGGAATGCCTCATTTGTTCCATTCTTCACTCTCTGGGTTCTGATTCCAAGAATGCCAATCTCCAGTGGAGTGACAGTTTCTGTACCATAAGCTATCGCAAAAGGAGGCTCATCAGTAGATCTTCTTGGTGTAGTCCAATATGCCCATAGGACATTGGACAATTCCTACACCCACTTGTCCTTAGCAGCTTCCAGCCTTTTCTTGATTCCATCCAAGATGGTTTTGTTTCACACTTCAGCTTGACCATTGCTTTAGGGAAAGCTGGGAGTTGAATAATAGTTCTTAATCTTATACTTCGCACAAAAGTTTTTGATCAGCTTGCTATCAAACTGGGTACCATTGTCTGTCACAATGGCTCTCGGAATCCTAAATCTTGTGATAATATTTTTCCAGATAAAGTTCTTCACATCTATATCTCAAATTTTGGCTAGAGGTTCAGCCTCTACCTATTTTGTGAAGTAATCTGTTGCTACAAGCAAGAACTTCCTCTGTCCTGTTGCCTGCAGCAGTTGCCCGACGAGATCCATGCCCCATTGGGCAAATGGCCAAGGACTAGATACCAGGTTCAAATCTCTAGCTAGCTGATGTATCAACGGTGCAAACCTTTGACACTTCTTGCATTTCTTTATATAAGGTTCGACATCTTTCTGCATGTATGGCCACCAGTATTCATGCGATATAGCCCTGTGAACAAGTGATCTGCCCCCTGTATGACTTCCGTATACTCCTTCATGAATCTTGTACAAAAAGTCTTCAACTTAGGATGGGTGTACACATTGCAGTAGAGGTCCAATAAAAGACTTCCTGTATAGATGGCCTTCTCCTAACAGGTCGAACCTAGCCAATTTTAGTCTGATCTTATGGGCTTCATTTCTATCTTCTGGGAGCTTGCCATCTCTTAGGAACATAACTATGGCATCCATCGAACTTGGATCCAACTCCACCCACATTGCTTCATACTCTGTTATCAAAGGTTCAATACATGGGCTAGACAAGTAATCCACCATAATTATTCTTGGCTGGCCTGACTTTGTAGCATTAGCCAGGTTTGCTAGGGCGTCAGCATGACTGTTGTCATCTTCGCTGACCTTTTGCATCATGTAGCTTTGGAATTGTGCAAGTAACTTGATGACCTTCTTCACGCAGGCCACCATTTTCTCATCTCAAGTGGTGTACTCGCTTGTCGCTTGATTTACAATTAGTTGGGAGTCGCAGAAAACTACCACCTCGTCGGCTTCCACGACTGTTGTTAGTTTCAGTCCAGCAATTAGTGCTTCGTATTCCGCTTCGTTGTTGGAGGCCTTATAGCGACCCCGGTCTTTCCCATTTGGTTGTTGCATCCGGACTTAGGCTCCGTAGATCCTGTTGTTATATTTATGTTGTTGTCATCCTTTATTTACTCGTCTTTGAGCTATAGGATGTGTTGGGCAGGTTTGTTACAGGTTGGTTGGGTTTGGGAGCAAATGGTTGCTGCCCAGAATTTTGGTCCTTCGCTCGAGCGAGAAGTTTGTCGCTCGAGTGAGCTCTTCATTTTGGTACTTCGCTTGAGCGAGGGTTCGGTAGCTCGAGCGAGAGTGGAGTCTTGTGTCTAGTGGATCTAGCCAGAGTGGCTTCGCTCGAGCGAGCGATTGCATCTGGTTCTGGACCTGAGAGTTGCAGTTCTTGGCTCGAGCGAGCTTTTCTTCGCTCGAGCGAGCTGGTTTGTTCTTCGCTTGAGCGAGCGTTCCGTCACTCGAGCCTGCGTCTGGTTGTAGACCTGAGGGTTTGAGTTTTTGGCTTGAGCGAGCAGTCTGTCGCTCGAGCGAGCTTCTGGGTTGTTGGCTCGAGCGAGACCTTCTTGGCTTGAGCGAGGGTTTTCTGTGTCTGGTCGCTCGAGCGATCAAGTCTTCGCTCGAGCGAGCCTGTTTTATTTAAATACGCAGCAGCGGTTTTAAATACACTTTTTCATCCTCTTTTTGATTTCAGAACCCTAGGTCCGTGTTTTCTCTCCCTCCACTCACCTTCTCTCTTAGGTTTCATCTAATTATAGGGTGTTTCTACCCTAGGTTCTTTGTTAAAAAGATAGAGGGTCACGAGAGCTTTACTTTAATCTGAGAGTTTGGCGGTTTAGAGCACTTTGGATTTTGGGTCATCATCTCCATCATCTCCATTTGAGTTCTTCACTTCGAGGTAGGGATTTCCTACTCTATCTTATAGGTTTTGTCCTAAGTTTTGGTATTTTTGATATGTTGGTGTCGAGGATGCAATTTAGAGTAGGCTCGGCTAACCCTAAAATGGCACGTGAAATGCTACAACTATCACGTATTTAATTTGGAATTGAAAGTACGATGCAGTTTGTATGATGTACCGAGCTCGGTGCATGTTTAGACAAATGCATGGATGCACGCATGCATTGCATAGGGTATGCTAAAATAAATGTGCCCTAATCTACCATCATAAGCAGGTAAATAAAAGGGAAGAAAGACGTGGGGTTGGAAGACATACACACACCCACGCACACTTATTACAAATACGCCCTCGCTCGGAGGGACCAAAATAATAATACAAATTAATTAACTACGCAAGCTAATTAAATATTACAAATTAATTAAATTAACAAATTAATTAATCTAAGAAAAAAAATAGTAAACCGCCTCGGGGCGAGGGCTCAATGCGCGTGTGCTCGGATTCCGCTCGGAATTGCACTGCCATGCCTAGCCTGCCTCTGTTTTCCCTGCTTTCCTCCTCTGAAGACTGCCAAAGTCTCAGGACTGCTCCCTTGAATCATGGGGATCACCACCAGCTGAGGGGAAACACCACCGGCTGAAGCATGTGGCCACCGGCACTGAATTCATCCATCGGCCATCAATAGACTGCCGGTCGGCACTAAATACTGCCGGCCGGCACTGAATGTCTGTAGAACCTGCAACTCACAGCAGCAGAGGGCAACAACTTGCATGGTAATGCAATTCAAGCAATTTATGCACCAATCATGCCCCTTATCATATTTGTGATTCAAAGGGACATGTGCCTCGATTCTCGGGCCACCAATCACGCATTTTCATGCATGATGGCCTAAAGAACCAAGTATGCAACTCTCATGTCAAATGCATGCAAGCCAAACAAAACAAGGCCCAATTCCTATCACCAAGTCAAGGAACAAGGCATGCATGCAAGATGCAATGCAACATAAGCATGTTAGCTAATATGCAACATGAGCATGTGAAGACACTTATGTAAGCATGCAAGCAAACATGAGGCAATGCAAGCAAGTAAATGATGGTCTTAGACGTGATCTAGGCAACTCTAAATAGACCTAAAATCAGTGGCCAATAATGCAAAGGAAATGAGACCAAACACATGTACACGCATGCACATGTCAAGGGACAAACCTAAGTATTAAGCAAGCGACTATCAAGCGCACTTAAAAGAGGCTAAGTGTGGACAACTAACATGCATTGTAAAGCTCTGAAATTCATGCCAAACATGGTGCCAAACCAAGCAACAAAGCAAGCTAAATATGCAATTAAGGTCCAAGCACTTAAGGCAAGCCAAGGAGGTAATGGGCTACACTTAACACAACCATACATGGCATGCATTGGGCGACCAAAACAGAGTTTTAACACATAAAACTAAGTCCAAAAGACCACTTAAATGGCATCTATATGGTTTAAATTAAAAGGCATGCACAATGACCAAAACAAAGGAGCATACAACACATGCTTTCTAAGCAATAAAGAGGTGACTTAGGCAAGCGTATGGGCATGCCAAAGGGACTGATATTACATGTTGGGTGGTTCCAAACCACCAAAACGATGCAAGCAACACATGCTACACATTCACACACTTGAGGCATACAAGCCCTACAAGCCACAAATGCAAAGGAGCTATACTAAGCATGCCAAAATCAATCCAAACGACCATGGACAGACCTAAAGCATGGCAAAATAAGCACAAAACATTCACAAGTCTAAGCCTAAATCATGCTCAAACAAAGGCTAACAACCTAAGGCATGTTAAGGGAATTACAAGGCATTACAAGGCAACTATGCTAAGCATACATGGAGTACCAAAACTAACTTAACACAAAGTTATAACATGGTAATATAAGCATAAAATGCAGCCATGGCATGCTCAACACACACTTGAACATAAGGCTCCCTAAGAGGCCAAAACTTGCCCTTTTCAAGGACATCAAGGAGAGGGGGTGGCCCTCTCCTTCTTGGGACTTCAAAGCATCATCTTCACCACTGAAATCCCTCAAGATTTCAGTGGTGAAGAGACCTCAACACCAAAATCCCGGAGCTCTCACAAAATAGCACAAAATGAGGTCTTTTCAAGGCCTAAGGGTGGTCAAACCCTCCCAAAGCACAAAACACTCTTAACCAACAATAAAAGGACCAAAAAACAGAACTTTTATGTGTTGATCACCAAGCACAAAAACAGTTCTAAGCTATGTAAAAATGGAGTGCAAAAATGGGGTAAAAAGGGGTAGTTTCTTACCCTTGAAGACCACCTTCACAAAGGTTGATGTTGTTGCTTCCTTGAGCTCAAATCCAACCAAAAACTTCAAGAACCAGCCCTTAGAACCTCAGTAACCAAAGGAAGGTGAAACACTAGGTGTTGATGAGCAATAGTAAGTCACAAACACCTAGTGTACAAATAAGAGGGAAGAAGAGAGATGGGATAGATACAAAACTTCTAACCTAAAACCAGAGCTTCTTCTCTGTCTAAAATGTCTAAAAATCCAAACCTCTTCCAACCTTTGAGCCAAGAGAAGAGAGTCTTCTCTTATAGACAACAAAGCTTACAAGCTAAGCTAACCAAGAGGCTCATCCCTCCATACACGTGTATGGAGGGGAAACAAATGCTATAAAGCTGTCTGAAAATATCTCCAAAAATAGCTGTAAAGTAGTCGGCAGGGCAAAATGGTCATTTTGACAAAATTGACTGCCGACCGGCACAAAAGAGTGCCGACCGGCACAATATAGTGCCGATGGCAACACCAACCAGCCGGTGGCCTCTAGCCACTGCCGGTGGTGTGTGGGGATGCCTCACAAGGCATTCCCTGCCCCTCCAAGGCAAAGCACAAGTGTTTGGTGCAAAACCAGACACAAAATGATCAAGTTCGGAGATCCTGAGGCAAGGCGCGTAGCCGAGAACTCCGGGAACTCCAAACGAACACGAACATGGATAATCACCGAGTGTTCCAACGGTGACGTCCAAGTCTTGAGGACGGTCAAAAATGGGGTGTCTACACCCATTCATAACATTTTCCACCTTTCGCCAGCTATTATACGGCGGGAAGTGAACTCCTAAAAACCATTTTCTCAAAAGCCATTTTCTTCCAAAACCATATTTTTCCAAAAACCATTTTTTCAACTTTTTAAAACCATCCCCCACATTGGCCGGCTACTATACGGCGGGATGTGGGCACCCAAAACATTTTCGAAAACCATCTGTTTTTCCACTTTTGCTAGCTACAATACGGTAGGACTGTGTGGACACCCAAAAATCATTTTTCCACTTTCGCCGGCTACTATACGGCGGGACTGTGTGGACACCCAAAAACATTTTCCCACATTCGTCCAGCGATAAGCCTAGACAGGGCAATTGGGCACCTTTAATCCAAAATCAACCCCCACATTTGCTGGCTACTATACGGCGGGACGTGGGCCCCCCAAAACCTTTTTCTTTAATTTTTAAAACCATTTTTCAACTCCCCGCGCGGGTACCAACACAACACCACCTAACACAATTCAACCCAAACTCCACACACACAACACAACACAACACAACTCAAACTCCACACACCCAACACAACACAACTCAACACAATTCAAATGATTCAAACACAATTCATCATAGTTCAACACCATTCAATTCAACATTAATCAACACAACTTAATTCAACATAAGTCAACACAACTTAATTCAACAATACTATTTAGAATTCAACATAATTCAAGATAAATTCTTGAATCCCATTTCAACATTCCATAACCAAGTTTATGTCATCCATATCATTAATAAATCATTTCCCCAATCTTCCTTTCATATTATTAAATGATTTACAATGCCCATAACAAGGTTCATTCGCTAATTTTTAACATAATTTCCAATCATTTTCAAAATTCAATTAAACTTGTATATATATAATTCAATACCTTAATTTCATGATTCTACTTTGAATTTGGGCAAAATCATTGATTATCATCATGGATCAACCTAGGGTTTTCAAGAAAAATGAAGAATTTCAATAAAATTTCAAACTTCTTAAGCCATTACTTTTTATTCCAATTTTCCCATTGATTTCATACCTAAGGTTCATAATCCATCATCTTAACCCAACAATTGAACCCTCCAACATCTCAAACCCTAAACCCCCAAATCTCATGATTTACTCTATATGCTCAAAAATGGAGATTTTGCATTTATATAATGAAAATACCACAAATCTATCTATTAATGTAGGTATTAAAGAGAACTAGAACCCCTACCTCAAGAATCAATCAAGAAGAGCAAGCTTTGAGAAGAATCCTTCACCAATCTGAATTCCAATTGGTTGAAAAGTGAGATCTTCAAACCTTCTTCACGTTTTTGCAAGGGATCTTGGCCAAATCTTTGAGAAATTGGAAGTATTTGGGCCGAAATCTCTAAGGTTTTTAGACTTAGGGTGAGGGGGATAAAGAGAGGTGAGAAAAGTGTGATGAATGATCTAGAAAAGTCTCTTTAAACTTGTTGAATTCGTGCGGTCCGCTCGAGCGTACCTGCTTCCAGCACAGATTCCAAAACTTCAAACAGGTATAACTCTCTCATCTGAACTCTGTTTTGGGTCGTTCTTGTGTCCAAATTGAAGCCCCGAAAACAAGCTTTCCAATGGTTCTGGCCTCACACCCAAATTCAAAGTGTGGAAAAAGAAAAGGGCAAAAGAGTGACGGCTGTTAGTAGAAAAAATTATCTGAATTAAATTCTTGGTTCACTTTTATTTTACCATTATGTTACCACTTCAATTAATACCCCAAAATAAAATAAGGAGGTTCCAAATACACTAAAAATGCCAAAGGCAATCTCACTTTCCACGCTTGAGTGCGCACAGACCAACAAAGCCGTCCGCTTAAGCGACCACTCCTACGCTCGAGCGGAGATTCACAACTCTTAGAATTTCAGGCCGTCTGCAAAAATGCTGGAAACCTCTCAAGTCCGCTCGAGCGGAGGGAAAAATTCTGAATCGTTACAATCTTCCCTCATTAAGAAATTCCGTCACCGAAATTGCATTTGTTCTAACAAAATGGCAACAACCTTATACTCACCAATTCTTAACAACCTCTAGTCCAAAAATAAAGCATGAGAGCACCCATATATATCCACTAGACCTTAACAACTTCCAATCACACCTTACTTCAATTCTAAACCCAAAATGCAAAGTGTCACAATCTCCCTTCCTTTAGAAATTTCGTCCTCGAAATGAAGAAAACCAACCAAAATGAAACTAAAACATGAACGGAAACACACCCTTTAATACTCAAGACTAGATCCACACTCAAGATGATTTCTCAATTTCAAGGAAAAGAAATCACCCTTAAACTAATACCAAGTCAACACAAGAAAAACAGGTAACACATTTCATTGTATGATCCAATACCACAATTCTCAATTGCATTTCAATTAACAGGGTTATCTAGTTCTTATCCCCTTTAGCACGTAAAGGTAAAACCAAGAAAATCATTCATGAATGTATTCAGATTAAGTTTTTAACATTTAGTTTAACCGTGCCTTCCCAGGCCACGCACACAAGAAAATAAATTTTCATTTTCCACATCTATCTCAACATTTTCCCGGTGAATTCCAACCATCACCAAATAACATCCGCCACCCATCTGGTGACATCACAACACAATTTCCACACACAATTATAACAACAACAAACGGAAACAAACCGGTATATTCATTACAAATGTCAACACTTATATCAACATTCATCATATATATACACATTGGCACGAGTGCACTTACAACAATTTCCATTCAAACATTTTTAACTCAATTAGAGCGGTTTAACAAATTACACGAACAACACACTCATACATGCACAAGTATGACTCCATGCCCTTTAGTACCTCTTGAGACACCATTCATCATTTCACATTCACTATTTATGATCATCATAATCATCAACACCTATTCTTCTCACTGAAACAGAGCCAAGAAGTTCGTAACACTCCACCCCCAGACTCGGATTACCAACACTTACATGTTACTTCACTCCGCCTACCCCGAGATGGAGCTTCATACACCCTCCTATACGTCTCTAGAATCTCACTGAACTTCTCGAATATGCGTCGTACTAGCACCATTCCTAATAGTGTCATCATTCTCAAGCTGGTATAATAACAGTTATTTCGAGTCACACAAAAGAATCATCCATCACACACACCGATTATAGTAATTACAACCCACACTTCTTCTCAAAAACTACCTCTAGCATTTAACTATTAAATTTCCTCCATACTCATGAACCCTATACAAGCCTTAACCATGTCACTCACTACTTAAATACAACAAATCCCCTCATAGATAACTTCTAGCCTATGGTAACACTTCACCAACGTAACCCTCATCATCAAGAAATACTATTCTCACACTCCCTTTCCAAACTTTTCACAATCTTCTACATAACCCAAGCTAACCTCACACCATCCTAAGATCTCACCTCATCTCAACCACACTCCTCGTAAACCATACAACTCTCACATTCCATGCGCCACAAACACTTTTATTCAATTTAAGGGTCATAAGCCAATACACATTTCCACCACTACCTAACTTCTCCCTCACTACAATTTAATATTTCCCTTACAGTGCTCCTTATTTCAATAACGACATCAATAACCGAACTCTAACCCTTTCTTGAGCTACTTACTCTTCCTACCTCAACATGAAACCAGCCTAACACATAATCACATAGCACATAAACAGATTTAAGCAACAAGCCACATAATCGAGTCAAGTCTACAAGGACAACCACTTGTCCCAGAACTTCCAAGGAACTCCTATTAGAAACCACGTTGATCAGATGCGTCTTCCAATGAGATCTCAAAGCAAGTTAGCCGGCCACAAGCACTATCCATGAAGCTCAACCCATGCTCACATAATGCAACAAATAGTGTCCTTCACCTACTAATTCTATATGCAAATATCCTAACCAAGCGAAGCCAACCCATTGTGATAAAAACCACTTCCCACGAGCTCCAGGTATTCAAACCCGGTTAGCTCTGATACCAAGTTGTCACACCCCAAATTTTAATTACTCGAAATCATTACCAAAGCCTTTAAATTAAGTCCATTTTTTTTTGGGTACAAATATCTAGTACACTTGAGTAATAGAAATACAATAGTACATGTTCTCTCTTCTCTCAATGAATACAACAATAACATTGATACATGTCAATCTCCTACTGAGAAGCTACAAATAAATAAATACAAATATCAATATACAACAATTACTTTCTTCACACCCACAACGAGATTACACAAACAGACTTTGGACTTCTTAACTCTTCAACTATAAATTCAAATTTTCTTCCTGTAAAAGATAGAACAACAACGGGGTGAGCACAAATGCCCAGTAGGAATCTCATAGTTCCAAATCAATAACTAACACACAGATAGAAATGATCATGCATGCAGGGTGATACCATATAGTAGGGTGACATTTTTATAATTTCAAAATATCATAAGTAGGTGCCTTTTTCTCGAAAACTATTTAAACACTTTTTAAGAAAAACCCTCATCCCAAAACTTTAGAAAACCATAAATCCCTGTAAAACAAGCATATTTAAGAAACAACATCATGTAAAAGTTATTAACCAATTCTCAAAACATTTGTCATTTAATTTCCATTTTTCATGTTCCTCTTTTTTTTTTTTTTTTTTTTTTTCATTCTTCTTTCCTACCTGTTATTTTTATTTAGAACCCCATAACTTCCAGTTCTAGTTCCTTATTAAATTCACTAACAATTCTCCTATACCCAATTCACTTCATTATTTACACTCTCAAATTTCATTTCAAGATAACACATGATTAATAAACCCTTTTTAATTCAACCTCTCATTTATTGATAGAACAACACTCATAATTTGCTTTCATTGCCACAACGAATTCATTAAGTTCACTGTCACCAATCCATAATCCCCTTACCTATTTTTAGTTTCCATTCTTACAAATAATGTCTATAAACATTTTCTCTTTGAACCAAATTAAACATCAATATGCAATTTCACAAATTCATCAAGAGTCACAAATAACACCATCAACTCAACACAGTTCTCAACACATATCTCAACACAATCCACCCTTTTGCCGACTTACAATGGCGGGACATCGGGCACCCGATTCATAACACTTTCCACCTTTCGCCGGCTATTATACGGCACGAAGTGAACTCCCAAAAACCATTTTCTCAAAAGCCATTTTCTTCCAAAACCATATTTTTCCAAAAACCATTTTTTCAACATTTTAAAACCATCCCCCACATTAGCCTGCTAATATACGGCGGGATGTGGGCACCCAAAACATTTTCGAAAACCATATGTTTTTCCACTTTTGCCAGCTACAATACGGTAGGACTGTGTGGACACCCAAAAATCATTTTTCCACTTTCGCCGGCTACTATACGGCGGGACTGTGTGGACACCCAAAAACATTTTCCCACATTCGTCCAGCGATAAGCCTAGACAGGGCAATGGGCACCTTTAATCCAAAATCACCCCCCACATTTGCTGGCTACTATACAGCGGGACGTGGGCCCCCAAAAACCTTTTTCTTTAATTTTTAAAACCATTTTTCAACTCCCCGCGCGGGTACCAACACAACACTACCCAACACAGCTCAACACAAACTCCACACACACAACACAACACAACTCAAACTCCACACACCCAATACAACACAATCCAAACTCAATACACCCAACACAACACAACTCAACACAATTCAAATGATTCAAACACAATTCATCATAGTTCAACACCATTCAATTCAACATTAATCAACACAACTTAATTCAACATAAGTCAACACAACTTAATTCAACAATACTATTTACAATTTAACATAATTCAAGATAAATTCTTGAATCCCATTTCAACATTCCATAGGTAAGTTTATGTCATCCATATCATTAATAAATCATTTCCCCAATCTTCCTTTCATATTATTAAATGATTTACAATGCCCATAACAAGGTTCATTCGCTAATTTTTAACGTAATTTTCAATCATTTCCAAAATTCAATTAAACTTGTATATATATAATTCAATACCTCAATTTCATGATTCTACTTTGAATTTGGGCAAAATCATTGATTATCATCATGGATTAACCTAGGGTTTTCAAGAAAAATGAAGAATTTCAATAAAATTTCAAACTTCTCAAGCCATTACTTTTTATTCCAATTTTCCCATTGATTTCATACCTAAGGTTCATAATCCATCATCTTAACCCAACAATTGAACCCTCCAACATCTCAAACCCTAACCCCCAAATCTCATGATTTACTCTATATGCTCAAAAATAGAGATTTTGCATTTATATAATGAAAATACCACAAATCTATCTATTAATGTAAGTATTGAAGAGAACTAGAACCCCTACCTCAAGAATCAAGCAAGAAGAGCAAGCTTTGAGAAGAATCCTTCACCAATTTGAATTCGAATTGGTTGAAAAGTGAGATCTTCAAACCTTCTTGTAGACGCGCCCTTGGGCCTCGTGCTACAGTTCGGACTCGATTTGTCATGGTTCTTAATCTGAACCAAAGAGTCCAAATCCGGCAAATCGTTTTGAGAAAAACAGATTTTTTGAAAGAAGTGTCAAACATGGACTGCTTTGCCAGATACAGAGTCGCCACCTAAATATTTTTTAATGGGGGAATTTAGGAAACCCTGACTCAGTGCCAAAGGCCACGTGTCCGTCATCACCAAAGTCGCCTCGGCTCGGGAACTCGGGTACGATTGGGGAAGGTCAGCTATGAGCATCCGCTCTCGCCCGATCCGAAGATCGGCCTCTACTAACCATGATATCCGATTTTCAAAATATTATGTGTTCTTATTCCAGTTAATTAGCTAGAATTACTATGTGATGCGCACAACACAAAAGTATAGACTAGATCGCCTAATTTGGAACAAAGCATTGCATATCCGTTTGTTTGGACATGTTTTGAAATTTGCTACTCGCAAGTAGGCTAAAATACGGATTTCAATGAATCATCCCAATTCAAGTAATCCAACCTTCACCCACAGGCATTCAGGCAGTTTATCACATAAGCAGCTAGCCGCATGGTAAGCATACTGTCATGTTTAACATTCACACTCATGCGAGATGCTAAAACATAAAATACTTACAGTGTATTCCAAGCCAAAACAATAAACCTGTTAGCAATCATGCATGATCCAAGTCCATGTTTAAATGCCTAATGTAACGCATACGGAATGTCACTAGAATAGGCTCGACTAGTCTATGAATGACATGTGAAAATGCACAAGTAGCATGCATTCAAGTTAGATTTGAAATACTTATGCAGTTAGTATGATGTGCCGAGCCCGGTGCATGCAATACTGATGAATGGATGCACGCATGCATAGCATAAGGTATGCTAATTGAAATATGCCCTAAATCTAACCATTATAAGCGGTTAAATAAAAGGGAGAAAGAAATGGGGTTGGAAGACATGCACACACACACGCACACTTATTACAATTGCGCCCTCGCTCGGAGGATCTGAAAGAATAATACAGGCCACCTAATTAACTAACTCACAAGCTAATTAATTATTACAGAACTAAATGAATAACTAGCTACAACTAATTATTACACAACTTAATTAATTAACAAATTAATTAACTGATAACAAATGCTAACTAACTAGTAAGCAGTAAAAGAGAGTCGCCCCAGCTATGTTTGGAGAAGAGGAAAGTATGCATGCTCGCTTCGGTTCTTTGCCTTGAAACGCCTTCCGGTTGCTCTTTAGAGGCTCTGTTTGCAGCGTGTCTTTTAGTGCTTGTTGCTGAAACTTACCAAAACACTGTAGGGGAAGTCACCAGTGGCCTGCCAGCCATGGAGGGAGATCTGCCGGCCAACAACAGAGCACTGCCGGCCAAGGGTGGCACACTGCCAGCCATCAATGGCAGGCTGCCGGCCACTGGTGTGTTGTGACACCAAACTGCAACGAAGCACAAAATAGAGAAAATGGAGGGTTTCCCAAGGACATATACGCACCATGGCACTCCAAATCACCTCAAAACATCAAGGGAGAGGCCGAGTCGGATCCACGACCATCAATCACGCATCCCGATGCATGATGGCCAAAGATCCGACTTGTGCAAATCAATATGAAAATGAATGCACAAATACAACAAGTAAAGCCTAGAACTCTATCATGAATCATCAAGAGCTTTGACGACCGAGAATTGAGACGCGTTCCATCACTTGAAGTATGAAACGCCCCTCGTTCCTCGTGCTTGGATTAATACTTAATCCAAGCAATGCAACACATAAGCATGGCAAACATGCGATACGACTTAAGTGTGCAAACATGCAACTAACCCAAGCATGCAACAAGTATACAAGCATGATGTGAGGTGACAACCTTAGACAATCATGACAAAATGCAACATGAACGTGTGAACATGCAAGGCATGTGGAGTTAAACAAGTATGCAACAATATACCAAATGAAACAAGCATGCGACAACATGGTAAGATGGGCGGCTCTCAACTAGGTCCAAATTAGTAGCCAAAGTGATGAAATTGATGGCATGAAAAGCATGGAAAGGCAAGGCAAACATGCATGCCAAATGGTTCAAGTATTAAGGCACAAAGAGGACAACTCTTAAGCACACTTAAGGAGCAACAAACATGGATATATGTCAATGAGGTAAGCTCTGAAATACCATGTAAATTGATGCCAAATCAACTCAACAATGCAAGCAAAGCATGTTAGGATGCTCAAAGCTCAAAGTAAGCAAAGGGACTTAAGCCATGGCCATACAAGGCAAGCCCCAAAGGGCCAAGGGGACCTAAAATAGTCCTAGGGCAGGCCCAAACAAGACCAAAACCAAGCTCAAAGCTAGCCAACATAGGCTAGAACACAAGGCTACAAACGAGGATCATGTAAGGCTTTAAAGAGGCAATGCACTACACCTATGAGAACCAATCATGGCATGACTTGGACAACCAAAAACAGAGTTACATCATGGTATATTAGGACCCAAAATGCACTGAAATGATGAGCCAAAGGCTTAGGCTAAATGGCATGCACAAAAGTCCATTTTTGAGGCATAAAGCACAAGCTATACAAAGCATTCAAGGCATGTCAAATGCAAGTGTATGACAACATTTCATGGACTGAAATAGCATATGGAATGAGGGCAAGGCATGCAAACATCACATGTATGGCATGATAGAGGCCTCAAAGCCCAAGACTAGCCTAAGCATTTACACTATAGCTATACAAAGCATGAGTGATATGGCCATGGCAGCCTAAAATAGTCCAAAGAAAGCCCAAAATAAGCATAAAATCATGTTTAAGCCAAGCCAAAATATGCTAGTATAATGAGTCAACACATCATGCACAAATGGCTAGTAAACAAGATTTGTCCTACACCTATATGGAGCATGCAAAGGATGATCAAACCAACCATGGATAGGGTCATGACATGCCAAATGATGACCAAAAACATGCTGAAATGTAAACCAAACAAACTAAAATGACATGGCATGGCATGGAGCATATGAAGCTAATTTAGGGGACTTGCATTACAAGTTCATCATGCAAACATGGAGTAACAAAACCAACCCAAAACAGATTTATGGCATGGTAAAACATCACCAAAAATGGACTGAAATGGACTCAACAAAAGCCAAGCACACATGCTACTTTGATGAGCTATGGATGGAGTTACACTATACATGCAAGATGCAAGCAAGACATGACCAAACCAGCCATGGATAGGGCCAAGAAAGGTCCTAGAAGTCACAAAAAAGAGGCCTGGACCAACCTCAAAAATGCATAGAGGGATGGTCCTTTGGAAGGCCAAAAATGCAAGCAAAGAGGAATACAAAGAGAGGGGACTACCCCCTCTAATTTAGGACCTCAAAACCACACCTCTACCACTGAAAATCCACTGGATTTCAGTGGTAGGAAGGCCAAACCAAGGCTAGCTCGGAGGCCTCAAGATATGGCTTAAAACAAAGCCAAACAAAGCATGCAAGGGGGCTACACACCCCAAACAGCAAAATGACCTTAACCAAACTTAAAAAGAACTTAAAACAAGACTTTTTTCAGTTATAAGCAAAGCCTAAAACAATATGCAAAGAGGGCTAAAGCAAGGTGCAAGAAAGTGCAAAAAATGGGGGAAATGCTCACCCTTGAAGACCCTCTTCGAAATCAGCAATTTCAGGGGGTGGAAGCTTGCTTTCAGACCTCAAGAATACCTCCCAAGAAGCTTGATTCAATGGTGGTGGTGTATATCTATGTGTTGTAGTGTAAAAGTGCAAGGAAATCCAACCTTAAGGCACAAAACACAAGCAATATAGAGAGAAAGAGAGGTTTTCTCCTTCAAAGCTTCAGAACCTGGTGTAAGGAAGAAGTCTCTTCCTTATATAGAGAAATGAAAAGCCAGGAGCAAACAAAAATCTAGCTGGCTTAAAAGATCTGGAGGAAATCCAGCTGAGATAGGGGGGTGCCGGCCATCAGTAATGGCCGACAGTGGCACACTGATGGCCGGCAGGGCTTCATCAGTGGCTGGCAGGGTCAAGGCCATGGCCGACAGTGCACCACAGGGTCCACTCTAAAAGGACCTAGTCAAGGTCCAAAAATGGGGCAGAAAGGATACAGGGTCCGGGAAGCTCGAACCGGTGACGTTCCGCCGCGATAGTCGAGTGCTGGGCGAGCAATCGAACCAGTTGTTGGGTGTACCTACAAGCACAACCAAGTCTAGAGGACGGTCAAAAATGGGGTGTCTACACTTCTTCACGTTTTTGCAAGGGATCTTGGCCAAATCTTTGAGAAATTGGAAGTATTTGGGCCGAAATCTCTAAGGTTTTCAGACTTAGTGTGAGAGGGATGAAGAGAGGCGAGGAAAGTGTGATGAATGATTTAGAAAAGTCTCTTTAAACTTGTTGAATTCGTGCGGTTTGCTCGAGCGTACCTGCTTCCAGTACAGATTCCAAAACTTCAAACAGGTATAACTCTCTCATCTAAACTCCGTTTTGGGTCGTTTTTGTGTCCAAATTGAAGCCCCAAAAACAAGCTTTCCAATGGTTCTGGCCTCACACCCAAATTTAAAGTGTGGAAAAAAAAATGGGCAAAAGTGTGACAGCTGTTCGTAGGAAAAATTATCCGTATTAAATTCTTGGTTCACTCTTACTTTACCATTATGTTACCACTTCAATCAATACCCCCAAAATAAAATAAGGAGGTTCCAAATACACTAAAAATGCCAAAGGCAATCTCACTTTCCATGCACGAGCGTCGCTTCCCACGCTCGAGCGCGTACAGACCAACAAAGCTGTGCGCTCGAGCGACCACTCCCACGCTCGAGCAGAGATTCACAACTCTTAGAATTTTAGGCTGTCTCAAAAATGCTGGAAACCTCTCAAGTTCGCTCGAGCGTCAACTCCTTCGCTCGAGCGGAGGGAAAAATTCTAAATCGTTACAATCTTCCCTCCTTAAGAAATTCCGTCCCCGAAATTGCATCTGTTCTAACAAAATGGCAACAACCTTATACTCACCAATTCTTAACAACCTCTAGTCCAAAAATAAAGCATGAGAGCACCCATATATATCCACTAGACCTTAACAACATCTAATCACACCTTACTTGAACTCTAAACCCAAAATGCAAAGTGTCATAGAGTGTAAGAACATTTGAGCGTGCAAAAGTATCAGATCAGCAAAATCTACATGCCATTCTCCATCCAATCAATCAGTCAGCAAGACTCTGCATATATTAGTGTAAGCTTCTTGATCTTCATATCTGTTCATAATTTCATGATTGTTCAAATATATTCACCAATGAGAACTTAAATTTCATAGAAAACTTGAAGTAAATTTGATGATGACAAACTCACCTAAGGCAGGAATAGACTTATCATTGAAATATTTCTTAGGAAAAATGCCTCTTATGTAATTAATGTTAAAAATGGCAATGCGCAGCAGACAGATTCCCTATCTGTCTCAGACAAAACCATTAAAGAACATGAGATCAAACACTGAATAAATTAACATCAATAAAGTTTTTGAACATCCATTTTTGAAACATTAATGTCAACACAAAGACTGATCATTTTTATATAATTTTATGTTTGGGAGGCCATAGATAATTTTTTAAATATATTTTGATATTTATTTTTATTAAATTAGTTTCTACTTTTTCAAAAAAAAATCTGAAATTTTTTTTTTCTGAAAAAAAAGAAAGAAAGCAAACATGATCGTATCTATATTTAGATTAGGTGAAATGTTTACCAAGGCATATGAAGGTATAAAATCCATTTGACATTTTAACTAAATAGATTTGACTTGTGTTGATTTCAAGGAACACGGGGGTGACAGTGTGATTTCAAACAAATAGAGGGGGTGTCGTTGTAATTTACCCTAAAGATTGCTGTGAAGGATAGTTATACACATGGATCATACTTTATCACTTTTTTGGGAAGATATCTTAACTATATCCACTGTGACATCATACTATACTAAATATTTGATTTAGAAAGAACACACAGCAACAATAAAGAACAAGTTCCATCTCAGCACATTGGATAATCGAGGTTCCAATTGGTGTACATAATATTTGTGCAAAATCTGAACCATACACTCAGATAATAATGCACATGGTAATATAAGTTTCAATGTATGAAGTTCATTAGAACAGAATGATGATGTGCTCCATACTTCTATTTTATACACCTGTCTGTATTACCATTCTCCCAAAAAAATAATTCATATGCAGTACATATCCTTTCAGCTTCGCATCAAATTATATGAGAATTACTAAGGAATAGTTGTCAAATTGTATACAAATCGTGTATTATATCTTGCTCTTTTTCCTGTTTAATTAAGAAAATGTCACATTGAAAAAACAAAAATTACAACATTACACCAAAATCAAAAGTAGCGGACATAATAGAAGTATGTCTAAAGCTAATTTACAAACTAAAGTCCAAAACGACACATGCACCAGGAAAAAGTAGCTAGCAACAATTACTTACATGAGAGACCAACAATAGCACCAAGAATAAGAGATGAAAAACAAAAATCAGTAAAAGAGGCAATGTGTAAAAGGCCAGATTGATTGTTACAGGCAGTAGCAGGGAGAAGAACTAAGCAAAAGAAAAGAAGATGATGTTGGAGACAATAATCAGAATACAGAGTATGTTCAGTAATCAGACCAATTTCTTGGTTGGCTTATAATATAATTAACATCAAATTAAAATATGTTAAGAGGCATGTTGAATTAGCAACACATATGGGCTAACACTGAAAATCCAGGCATGACTAAAGTTATTGGTTACTCATAAGAAGTTAACATGTGCAAACTTATCCATTTCCCTCACAGTTTGTGATCTTATTATAAATGCCTAATATCATCATTATTTTATTTTATTTTGTTTAAAGAAAGGTAAGAATGTATTGGGTGATACCATATTATGCTCATCTGCCACACAGAGTTTCACTAATAAATACAGAATTACAAGCTAAGCAGCGTAAGATTGGTCTTCCTTCAATCTCCTTCAACAATTTGTTTACAGAAATAGATTGTTTAAAACAAATTTTTTTTTTTTAAAACAGAAATTGTTTCACCAATTTTGAATAGAAATTTCAACATAAATTATGCTATAAATCAACAAATCTGAAGCAATTAACAAAAGCAATCAAGCAATGTTTTTTAAAAAAAATTAGGCAATTTTAACAAATCTAAAGCAATCTAAAGCAAATAAATATGAAGAAAATTGGAGGGAATAAATACTTGGGGAGAGAGAGAGAGAGAGAGAGAGAGAGAGAGAGAGTTGACTGTTTGTGAAAACAAGGGGAGAGTCTCTCCTCCACTTCCATCATTGTTCTTCTTGTACCATGGCCTCCTTTGTAACCCTAGACACACCGCCTTCCAATCTTCACTCTCTCTCATCCTTTTGTTTCATTACATCGTCGCTTCCCTCTTTTTCCACTCACTAGGGGCAACCGAAGCGGCAATTAGAGAAACCAAAATTGTTGGGGGGTGCGCTAGCTATGAGGTCGGTGAAGAGGGTTGGAGAAGAGGGAGAGAAAGGTCAATCAGTGAGAGTGAGTGACAGAAAGGTTTAGGGTAAGAGAGTAAAGGAGGTCGGTGGTGATGAGGGATGAAGATGGAGTGAGATAGTCTATGGAAAGAGATGAAAATTTCTTACTTTTAAATTTTAATATTTTTGGCTAAAAGTTTCCATATCATACTGTTTTGGCGCTAATTAATTTTCATTTGGCGCTTTTTTTTTTAGTAGTACCTTTCATGATAGTAATTCCATGTCGTGAAAAGTGTAATATTTTAAACGGCTTACTTTTTGTGCGTCGTGGAAAGTGTAATTTTTAACGACTAACTTTTTGTTTGTCGTGAAATGTTCAATATTTTTAACGGCTAGTGTACGCTTGTCGTGTATAGTTGATGAATTAACGGCATGCCATATGCACGCCATAGAAAGTTTTATTATTTTAGGCTAACATTGCAAGCCGTAAAAAAATCTTCGTTATTAGCATTCACGACCTACACAATAGACACGTCGTGGTTGGGAAACTATTTACGACATGCAAAAAAAGCAAGTCGTAAAAGTGAGAAACCACGGCTTGCATTTACTGTATGTCGTTAATGTGAAGTCGTAAAAACCCAGTTTTGTTGTAGTGCAAGTACTCAATGCACAAATTACAGTGTACCTTAGATCCACGGGGATGGCTCACTTTTATAGCCAGCAGTGACCAAGTCCTCTAGAAGTTTCACTTCATAAGCACAATGCTCATCTCGGACTCTCAACTAGATAGAGATAAACTCCTCAAGAGCCTTATCCTTATCTAGATTAAGAGCCTTCTCTTATCTAGGATTCTTGTCCTTAATCCAAATATCTCATAATCCCAGTATTACCGTACCGAACCTCAGCAATACCGTGATCATCTTGGCAGCTATGACTCACCCACATGGCACTTTAGTCGACATCTCGGAACTACCTCAGCCACGTGGTGTCATTCGCAAAATACTTCCCTACAGCAACCAATGCCACTTAATCAATATATGTATTTCATTGATCCTATTTAATTATTTAACTTCTTTCCATGCAGATTCTAACTTTCTTTCCTTTTTTTTTTTTTTAATCATCTTTCTAGAATATCTAAAAACATAAAAATAAACATAACAAGATTAAGTAATATACAAAATAGATTTCACAAAGTATAAATTAAGGGTATAAAATTTGCACTATAATGAACATATCATGGATATATAATCCAGTAGAAGGGTGGGCCCATGGTATTGCATGTACTCTACCATTGAGTCATCTTTTATTTAATGATAAAAAATAATCATTATGTTCTTATTTCATATAGTATCTTACCCTAAATAAATATAATAAAAATAATTTCATGATATATGTAATTCACTTGTCTAATATTCTTAGTATATTATATTTCATACTATAGGAAAAATAAGAAATAATACACAGCAGAAATAAATGGATTCGGACATACCTTTTATGCTCAAACCGAATTCAGAGATTATGTGGGTGAATCACATACCTCCATTGACGTCTTCGAACAATTCCCAACAGTGGGGTAAAAATACTACAGAACTACCCACACTCTTCACCGTACAAAGGCATGGTTCTATGTTTCCATGGAGAGAGAAAAGAGAGAGAAAAGAAAGAGAAAAATGAGAGAGTGGCTATAAAAGAGAGACTAGCAGATTACCCATACGGTTAAATGTCTCACCCGTATAATACATTTATTACAATGGGAGTATTATAACCACCCACAACTCTATCTCCTAAAGAAATGAGATAGTGGGTCATTCACACTTATCCTTAGGATAAGTTAACCCAAGTCTATTTTGATTAGGTCTCTCATTATGGGTCTTGGGTTATGCCACCATGGGCAACCTAATCGGGTACGAGTTCTAAACTTGACCCAATTTCCAACATCTCCAACTCGAACATGCACTAGCATGACACTGCGCTTACTTTATTTCAATCTATCCATCAAACACGATCATACTAGCTAGGGGACCGTGCAATCGCTGATAACACCTGCATGTGGGAGCTCTACACTAGAAACTCAAAAGAGCCAGCATTGAGACATCAATTCGAAGATAAAAATAGTCTCATATACCCTAGACTCATCCAATTGCAATGGTTCCTCAAAAGAGCATGTTTAGCCACCTCAAATATTGTAATATATTCACACTCAATTCGCCTCTCATATAGAGCGATGAGAGTTGTCGGCAATGAATATACAACAGATGTGTAATACTAGATAATCTTCCTGTCGCCCTCATGCCATTTAGTTTAGGATTGACCGATTTCCTAGTGATGTCCCTTAAGGCCGAATCATTCGTGACCACAAGGTAATATACCAAAGTAGTTGAATATCAACCCCTTACCTTATGACATTGTCAAACGTCACAAAAAGTGTACAAAAGTGAAAGTCATATCAATAATGACATGCAAGACCACACGTTGAGGAAGCAGAAATCCATTCTCTCACCTCATTACTCGGTCACCATGCAGATGTAGTATGAATTCATACTACAATGGAGTAACTTTTCCAAAGAGTGATATCATACTCGATACATCATACAGATCTTAGTCTAGTTGTTGTTAAGAACACGAGTAGCTTGCTAGCACCGAATTCTCTTTTTGGTCACCTTCTAGGTTCCAAATGAGATCTTGCATTTAGCTAATCATAACAAGAAGAACATGGAAAATGGGTACGAACATCCATGTTTGGTCTTCAACACGACCTCATCTTGGTTGCAACCAAGGCAACATACATAGTGGATAATTTAAGCCTTTCTTGGCTCCAAATAACATAAACCACTAGTCTCATCTTTGCTCGTTCCCAAGTACGAAGGGCAATTGCTCGTGTGAGTGAGTCAATCTTGCCTACTAACATCATCATCCACTAATTATTATGCTACACACCATAATAGCATCAATATTTCATAATCTCACAAAAGCAAACGATTGACAAAAAGACATAACCACAGTTTGCACAATTCTAGATTCCGAACATAAGCCCTATTAGCACCTCTTGCGATAAGTATATACAATGTAATTCACCATGTACACCTCATATAAAGTGGTTCAAGATCATTGCCTCTTACGCAACCACCTCTCTAAAGATATTTTAGTCACCACTTTTCGTTAATTTAAGGTTCGCCCAACTAGCACATTGAATCTTACAATGGGTAAATTTATACATTACTAGCAGAGCATCCTATCCATAATCTAATGAGCAAGATCAGGGTCTAAACTACTCAGTTAACGATTTACAAAAGATAACACTCTTCATGCCAAATACGCCCTTAGCATACTTCAAGCTCTCACAACAAAAGATCAATGAATATAGGTCATCTGTTTCTCTCTGAGACAATCTGAGGATTCACTCAATAACTGAGACTCTAACTTTTACCAATAGGTAAGTTAATGGGTTTACAATTTCGCATCTAAAATCATTCTAGGATATTCCTTATGTAAGTAATCAAAGACAAACCGAGAATTCTTCCAGAACAATCCTTAAGGATCGTACATTCGAGCATATAAATTGCATCACCCATCTCCATCAAGTCTAAATAGAGGACTACCAACCCTAGACGGCGACAAAGTAAAGAAAAACTTCTTTTGGACCATTGATCACACCACAGTGGTCTTCATCGATCATCATTGGCCCATCATGGCTCCATGAAATCTAAGAATCACTAATAAGATAACTACTTTAGGTCGTAAAAGATTATTAGAACTAGCCATCTTTTGTGCTCCTAACTTTTCTCCACAAAAACTAGAAGGTAAATCCCTACAGACCACAATATATAATATGGGCCACAATATATATAAAATTCAGGTCGATCATAGATATTTTGAAAACCAACAATTTTCTTGCATGAAAAACATGTATGCATATTTTAATATTAAATACATGGTTTAAATCATATTTCATGCATATAAAATACGAAAACACCCAACAATAACTCTAATACCGATGTAGGAAAAGTCATAGCGGAAATAAATGGATTCGACATATACCTTTTACGTTCAAACCGAATCCGTGGATTGTGTAGGTGAATCATGTACCTTCATTGATATTTTTGAACAATTTCCAAGAGTGGGATAGAACTATTCGAGAACTACCCACGTTCTTCATAAAACAAAAGCATGGTTATGCGTTTCCATGGAGAGAGAAAAAAGAGAAAAAAAAAAGGAAAGAGAGACTAAGAGAGAGAATAGCAGATTACCCATACGGTTAAATTAGTCTCACCCATATAATATGTTTATTATATTGGGAGTGTTATAACCACCCACAACTCTATCTCTAAAGAGATGAGATAGTGGATCATTCACACTTATCTTAGGATAAGTTAATCCAAGTCCACTTTAATTAGATCTTTCTTTATAAATTTTGGATCATACCACCATAACTGACTTAATCAAGTACGAATTTTAAACCGAACCCAATTTCCAACTCATACCATATCTCTATTAAGTGTTCTTTCATCATGTGTATTCAATTCAAACAAAGTGTTTGTCTAATAGGCACATATTCAGTTTGGACCCTCGATTCCTTCGATCTAGTCTCACGAGTGCAATGTGAAACATAGATGAGAGTCTAGATTTGTCAATTTTTATAAAAAAATCCATTTTGTTACAAAACCACTACTAGTAATAGATTATATCACCAGATCTTAGAGTTGCCACCTAATATTTTGAGAAAATTAGAAAACTTGTGACTTGTGCCAAGGCCACTGTTTGTCGTAACTAATGTTGCTTGGCTCGGAACCTTAGGTATGAGAGGGAAAGGTCATTAATTGAGTACCCTTGCTCACCCGATCAAAGATACTAAACCATGATATGAATTATATTAACTTTATATGTCCATATTCTAATTATTTAATAAATCTCAAAAATTGCTATGTGAAGCAAACAAGTATAGATTATGTCATTCATTTCGAAATAACTTGATTTCATGTATTTTGAAAGAGTTTTGAATAGGTACAACCCAAAGAAATTGAGTTTACAAACATGAAAGTCAATATCATTCCAAATTAAGCGATACAACCTTTATCTATTGGCATTCATACAGTTATATCAAGTAAGCAAGTAGCCTCATGGTAGAATGCTAAACATAGCAAGGAAAACACACACAAATGGGATGCTAAAGCATAAAAACTTATATATTTACCGACGTCCCATGAACAACTACAAAACGATGCTAGTAAAACATACATGATCGTATATATAAAATCCTAATGCAATTCACTCATGAAATGCAACTAAAGATTCGACTTCTAATATATGACATGTGAATCATCTCAAGAACATGAGGTAACGCACATAATCACATAAGAATTGATTAAATCCATAGATGCAAACTTAGCCGAATCAACATGCATGAAACGTGGATGCAAAGCATGGATATGATAAAAAGACAAAATATGATGCTTATGTACAAATAAGGAAAGCAGTAAAAGAATGGGATAGAAAGAAGTGGGGTGAGGAATTATTACAATACTTTGAATAAATAATTACAAACCAAATGATGAGAGAGAGGAAGAAAATATTATAACAAAATAAAAACCTCACAAAACACTCAAATAAAAACAAATAGAGCTTCATATGTCTCAAGGATTGCCAGAAACTGTCATGTTCATTGTAGGACAACTGCTTTGTTCTATTCAGAAGAAGTTAGTCAGCCGGTCAACTAGGCCTAGATAAACCTATCTTGTTGCAACACTAAGAAAAGAACAAAGAAGGAATACGTAGGTGGCTCAACTAACCACTTCCGGTTAGATTACAACAAAACTAATATGAAATTAAAGCAAGAAAACAAATATAAGATAAAAAAATACAAGAAAATGAAAGAATTAAAAATTCACATTCCAAAAAAATATTGAACTTTTTGATTTCCAAACCTCCTGTTGATCGCCCTCAAAGTTGTGAATTATGTTTTCAATTCTCAATTCAACAGGTTAGAATTTGAGTTAGAATGGTGGCTTCAAACAAGTATGTTTATAGGAAATGATCACTCTTTAAGTTTCTTGATCTATGCAAGGATTGCTCTCTTTGATCAAAGCTTTAGGACTTAGTTTCAATGAATTTCTTAGGTGGTGTTTTGCCATGGAAGATGAGATATATGAAGTCTAAGACAACTTCTCTATTTTGGCAAGACAACACTCTTGTTTTCAAAGCTTTCTTTTCTTTCTCAAACTCTAATTGAAACTCATAATTCTCTCTATAGTTCTTATCTCAAATTCATCTCCTTCAAACTCAAGACTTGAACTCTCCTCATATAGGCAATGCAAGTGGAGCAATGGTGGAAGACAAAGTGGCGAACTAATGGAGCATTTAGAGAAGATAATGGAGCTAATGCAGTACCAAAATGGAGCATTATCTTCAATGGATCAAGCACTAGGTAATGGAGGTTGAGTATACATGCATTCAATGCATAAATGAGTAAAAAAATCGGGTTGTGACGTCCCCCACCCGAACCAACAAAGATCTGGGTTGCACAGTCCTTGGGCAGTCTACTGGACAGTTGTCCGGTTGGACGATCGAGTAGTCGACCGGCCAGGGAAAATTTTGCTGTTTTGCTTCGGTTCAGTCCAGCTTCACTCTAACTGTTTGACGGGGCTTAAACACTTGGCCAAAGCAGGCTTAGGGTTGGGAACAAAGCTCAAATTCAATGCTTTTTTAATGAGGATTTTGCAATAAAGCTGTTGGAAAATAATGGGTTTTTGGCAATTTTAATTCGAAATTAAAGTAGGACTCAACTGTCGGTTGAGGTGGGTCTGAGTGGTTTTGTATTCTCTTAAGTAAGAAGATTGCAATACAAAAATAATAAGCCGAAACCATTGAGTTTGAATGAGAATTGACTCATAAAGTGGGCATCAATGAAGTTTTATATTTGGACTTAGTCTAAGTTTGGACTGGGCTTAGACTTGTACTTGTGCATGTGTTGGGTTTGGTTTTAGACTGGACTTGGACCTAGTCTTGAGCTTTGGGCAGAGCTGTGCTGGGTGTAGTTTGTGAATGTGTTTGAGATTGGGCTTGGATCGGGTCACCCGTATCCATTTTGTGACCCTTCTAGTTTAATTCTCAAAACATATACAATATATACACATTATGATTTATATAATGGTTTTGGAGTTTTGAACCTTTGTAACTCTAGCCCTAATGGCTAGAGTTGATGGCATTTGGTGACCCCATTGATGTTAGCCTTCATGGCTAAGGCTCTTTCCTACTAATATAAATAGAGGCATTTGTCCTCCAACTTAGTAGGTTGTTTTTTAGAGAGGTTTTGTGATAGAAAATGAGATGGTGTTTTGAGATAAAAAGTTGGAGATGATTTTTTACACCAAAGAAAACTTTTCCTATTTTCTTTTGTTAGCCTCTTCTTTGGTTCTTGTTAGAGAGAGTACAGCCATCGTCAAGTTTGCCGAAGCTATTCAAAAGGTGCTTTGACATTAGCTCGTTTCGACCGTTGTATCTTGGGAGGCAGACGCCGACATACCTCTAGCACCCATCGAGAGGTGATGAATCTGTTTTAAGGAAACTGTGGCATCACATAGGCTTCGATTTGCTTCTTTTCTTATTATTTGTTATTTAATTTTTTAGAATTTAGCTTACCTCAACGAGTTCTAATTTTTAGTTATCCATGTTAATAATTTCTTCTTTTAGTAATGTAATCTAATTTATTTATGTATTTAGTTGCATCATTTATTATGTATTTCATCCTTTAATAAAAAAAAAATTTGTTTTGTCATTTCTATTTAATTTATTTTATATATTTTTCTTGTATTATTATGAAAAAGTACTAACAAGAACACATTCTTATTTTTATCATTGGGTAATCAAAAGAAAGCGTCCAAGTCTTAGAGTCGGTCAAAATAGGGTTTCTAGAGTAATTGATTGTTAAATTTTAATAACTAACATGGAATAGTTCACATTATTTTAGGAGTCATATTTTAGGTGTCTCAACCTTTTCTTTTCAATATATAGAATTGGATATAATAATACTAAAGTATGATATTTCTTATCATATTTGTTTGTGTTAACACTACATTGCCAACAAATTTAGGTGATGAGACTATTAAATTAATATAATATTATCATATGAGAGCATTATTAAGTACAGTATGAAGCGTTGACCAGATATTATATGCATCAATCTCATGCGTTTTCTTGTATTTTTGAGTCTTACGTTTAGTTATTCCCTAAGCCTCTGGATATGGAAAAGCGTGGATTGATGTGTTAATTTTAATTACTCGTAAGATCACGAACTGTACAATAGTATAGTTTAATGAATGCGAGGTGAAACCATAAAATTTCTGATTTTTGTGAAACCAATCAATTTCAAATTAAATACAACCTAATCTATTGAACAAAATTTATGTTTGATTGAAATTAAATCTAAAGATGCAATAAATAAATAATTAAATAAGCAGACAAAAAATTGAATAAAGGAATAAATTAATCAGATGAATAAAACTAAGATTTCAGAATCTACACTCAAGCATACACAATAATTAATAATATAATCTGAATTTTTTAATTCTCTTCACAATAATATGGAAATCAATCTTAATTATTATAGAAAATAGGCTCGTTAAGTTCTTTTAAAAATAATTATCTTATGTACGTTTTCCCTCGCCTAAAAGTTCAAAATCAAATCATCTAATGTATCCCCTTGTAACAAATCACAATTGATATTTAATATTCGAATTTAACAAGATAATAATTGAGGAAAATTAATTAATCAATAAATTTCAAATCATGAAAAAAACATGATTAAATTCATATCTAAAATTTAATCAATTAATTACAAGAAGCAAAAATGATTAATCATTTAAATCATAATTTAAGCAAATACGATCAGATCATATATTTAATTACTACAAATTATGAGGTGTAGCAGACCCGGGGGGTACCCGCGCACGTTAAACAGTTCCGGACTTCCTGTCACGGTTCTGTATCTAATCTCACAAAGTGCAATGTAAGACTGATAAATCACCAAAGAGTCCAAATCTGGCAATCAGTTTTGGAAAATCGATTTTGAATCAAAAAACGCCAAACAAGGACTGCTTTGCCAGATTACAGAGTTGCCACCTAAATGTTTTGTTTTTGGGAAATTTAGGAAACCCTGACTTGTGCCAAAGGCCACGTGTCCGTCATCACCAAAGTTACCTCGGCTCGAGAACTTGGGTACGAGAGGGAAAGGTCATAACATGAGCACCCCCACTCGCCCGATCAAAGGATCGGCCTCTACTAAACATGATATGTTGTTTGATAAACACATGTGTTCTGATTCCGGTTTATTAGCTAACTTACTATGTGATGCGCACAGCATACAAGCATAGACTCAATCACAAGAATTGGAACAAAACAATTCATGTTTGTTTTCGAAAATGGTTTGAAAGTGCTACTCGCAAGTAGGCTAAAGCACGGATTTGCCACCCGCAAGTGGGCTTAAAACATGATGATTTTGCCACTTCGCAAAGTGGGCTTAAAATATACATTTGATGAATTGTCCCAATTCAGGCAATCAAGCCTTCACCCACAGGCATTCATGCAGTTAATCACTTAAGCAAATAGCCTCATGGCAACATACACACTCATGCAATATGCTAAAGCATAAAAGCTTACCGAGTACTCCAAGCCAAAACAAAAAACTAATTGGAAATCATGCATGATCCTAATTATACACGATGCCTAATGCAACGCATGCAAAAATGCGACTAAAATAGGCTCGGCTTGCTAAGATGGCATATGAATGCAACACTTGATAACATGTTTTGAAACACGTATTCAAGTTGGTATTGAAATACAATGCAGTTTGAATGATGCGCCGAGCCCGGTGCATGCAAGACAAATGAATGATGCACGCATGCAAGCATAAGGTATGCTAATTGAAATATGCCCTAATCTAACCACCGAAAGCGGATAAGTAAAATGGAGAAAGAAGTTGGGGTTGGAAGACCTGCACACACACACGCACCCTTATTACAATATTGTGCCCTCTCGACGGAGGGTCCCAATAAATAAGAACTAAGCTATGCTAAGCTAAGCTACTTATTACAAACCAACTAATTAACTAATCTAGCTAATTAATTATTACAAACTGAATTGAAACTAACTATGCTAAGCTAAGTAGAATATTACAGAGATGAATTAAATTAGCTAAACATTAACTAATTAATTACAAAACCGGTAAATTAACTAGCTAAGTAAAACAGCAAAAAATGGCATCGAGGGGAGGGAGACATGCATGCTCGGTTTGCTTCGCTCGAAAATGCATTGCCTTGCCATGAGTTGCCTCTGTTGCACTCGCGGTGGTCTCAGAACATCAAATGAACTTCCAAGTTGCATTGCCCCAACACAGGAACATTTTGGACAATTTCCCTATAGGTGGCCGGCCGGCCACCTCAACTGGTCGGTAGGCTACCTTAACTGGTAGGCCGGCCAGTACAAGTGGTCGGTAGGCTAGTGCAAGTGGCCGGCCGGCCACTTTTCTTTCCAACATTCTGCCTTTACTGCAACAGAGAGCAACAGAGCCAAGACAATGTATTTGGCAAGAAATGTGTGTACTACCACCCTCCTCATCATATCTTAAGCTCAAAGGAGTGTGGTACTTGGCTCTCAAGCCACCAATCAAGCATCTCAATGCATGATGGCCCAAGAACCAAGCTTGTACAAGCTTTAGTGAATGCACACATAAGACTCGAAAGGCCTCCACCCTATCATGTACAATCAAAGGGATCGGCGACCAAGAAATGTGACACGTTTCATCACTTTGAGTAGGAAACGTCCCACATTCCTTGTGTTTGGATTAATGTCCGATCCAAACACATGAAATGCAAATAACATGTTATCTTGGCATGTTTTACTTGGTCCATTTATTATTTACTCATTTTAACTTACCAATTAGTTCATTAACTGGTTAAGTTCAATGTGCAAAGTCCTCTAATGGAAAGATGGTCTAAGCCACAAGCACATTAAGCATGAAAGAAGCCTCATGCCTTTGGTTAGTAGAGATCCCCAAGGGAGGATTGAAACCTTTGGGCATGAGAACCTCAATTCCATCCTCAAGCAAACAAGGGGCTTAAGACCTCTTTCAAAACAAATAAAAGTTTGAAACCATGGAGTGCAATGACATGTATTTCAGCACTGAAATGACACGCTAAATGACTTAGAATCATGCAAACAACCTATGTAATGCATGTTGAAAGGTTTAAGCATCAAAGCTAGTGAAGTGTATTACACTAAGGCATGCAAGACAACGCTCAAATAGCCAAACTAGCTCTGGACAGAGCTTAATCATGCCAAAATAAAGGCCAAAACATGCTGAGATGAAGTCCATAAGGCAATAAAATCATGCTCAAGTATTGGCTTACAAACGAAGCATAAGGCACAACTCACAAAAGCTATGAAAGAGTAGAATATGTGAGAATGTGGCTATGCTATATACATTGAAATCATGTGAGAAATGAGGCTAAGGCATGCAAACAACTCAAGTAAAGCATGCTAGGGACTTTGAAACTCAAAGCTAGTCAAGGGCCCTTACTCTACAACCATGCACAACAAGTCTCACATGGCCAAGACCACTCATAACTGAGCTAAGGCATGCGAAAATATGGACAAAAAACATGTTGAGATGGAGCTAACACTAACTAAAATGATAGGCTCAAGCACGAAGCATGTTAGGCCAACAAGCATGATTGCACTACAAGTACCAAAAGCAAGCAAGAGATGACCCAAACACCAAAAAACAGAGTTAAAGCATGACAAAACAAAGCCAAAAACATGCTGAGATAGAGCTAATACATGCTAGAATGATGGACTAACTCTTTAGGCATTCAAGGCTATTAAGCAAGATTACACTACAAGTGTAAGAAGCAAGCAACCAGTGACTAAACTAGCCTAAAACAGAGTTAGAGTAGGTCTAAAAAGTCACAAAAACATGCTGGAACTACGCTTCAAAAGGGGATAAACACATGCTCATTTAGTAGGCCATCAACACATGCAAACAAGACAAGGGGAGAGGGGACCACCGCCTCCCATTTTGGACCTCAAAACCACCTTTCCACCACTGAAATTCCTCTGGAATTCAGTGGTTAAAGGGCCAAAAGGAGATGGTTTCAAAAGCTTTAAAGGATGGCCCAAAAGCTTGGCAAATAAGCAATGAATGAGGTTGGATCACCCTTAACTCCAACAAAGCCTCAAACCACCATTTTAAACACTTCAGAATAGAGGTTTTTGTAGTTGACAAGTAGGCCTAAAACAGCATGCAAAGGTGGCCAAGATTGTGTACAAAAATAAGCTTAAAAGGAAAGAAGCTTACCCTTGAAGAACAGCAGCAAGACAGCAACAAATGTGAGCCAAAACCAAGTCTAAGACCTCAAATCAAGCTTCAATGGACCTCAGTTCCCAAGTGAAGGTGTTTGACTAGGTGTCTTAGTGCAAATATGTGAAGAAAACACACTTTTAAGCTCCATATAGAGAGAGAGAGTGTGAGAATTCTAGAGAGAGAGAGATTTTAGCTCCTCAAATTTCTGAACCCCTCTAAAGGGGGAGGGAACAAGCTAAAATCTTGTTTCCATCCCTCCATACACATGGAGGATGAGTTCAGTGAGCCACAGCTGGCTCAAAAGATCTGAAAATATCTAAAAAGGAGAAAAAATGGCTGTCGGCCAGTTAAGGTGGCCGGCTGGCCACCTCCTAGCCGGCCGACCACTCCAAGTGGCCTACAAGAGAAAAGTGGCTGGCAGATGCCAAAAGTGGCCAGCAGGCCCCTCTCTCCTCTAGGCAAGAGGCACAAAGGTTTGGCCCAAAAACCAAGGCCAAAACACAAAGTGTTAAGAGGCTCAAAGACACGGCACTCAGCCGAGACCCTCAGGGGCTCAAAACAAGCACAAACATGTGCAATCATCGAGTGCAGAACTGATAACATCAAAGTCTTGAGGTCGGTCAAAAATGGGGTGTCTATAGTTGCCCATCTTTGACAGAACTTAGAAGTCATGAAATGACGAGAGTGAATGTCAAAGCCCAGAGACGACCCATTTTTGACAAGGCCAAAGACTCAGACAAACAAGCAAGATAACAATACAGATGCGCCCGCAGGCAGGGGCAAAATGCAAATGACATGCACGAAGCAGAACATAGCCTATGATCATGCAAAGAGGGCTGTAATGAAACATCTGAATGCAAATGTTGTGCAAAGAAATGCTACAGCAAACTCGTACATAAGCAAGCTTACACGCCACGCGTGAGAATTATAGACCGAACTACATTTCATGTAGAAAGGATGTAAGAAAACTATGCAAGCTTAACTGCGCCTTGCGCAGGACAGGCAAAGAGCAACAACCGTCGAGCGCACCCGAGACGGCGAACAATATCCCAACGCGTGGTGCACACAGGGAATGAAGCAATGATAACAAGTGAAACACATTCAAATATTATGCGATCAAAGCAAAGAGAAGTATAAGCATCAGAGTCAGTCCGGATGCATTTAACCAAAGCATCCTAATGCGCCACACGCTAGAGGGAAAAAAGGGGGGGTGGTGCAAGCACCGGAGGGTGGTATAAACACTAGAGCACGTCCCAATGTTTCTTAACCAACAAGGTGGTATAAGCGTCGGGCACACGGTCCAACCGCTTCCAACTGAAACAAGGTATAAGCGTCAGGCACACGCCCCAAACGCTTCCAACCAAAGCAAGGTATAAGCGTCGAGCACACGCCCCAAACGCTTCTAACCAAAGGGGGCAAGGTGGTACAGACATCAGGCACACGACCTAATGTCTCTAATCGACAAGGTGGTATAAGCGTCGGACACACAGTTCAAACGCTTCTAACCAAAGCAAGGAGGTATAAGCGTCGGGCACACGCCCCAAACGCTTCTAATCAAAGCAGAGAGGTATAAGCGTCGGGCACACGCCCCAAGCGCTTCTAACCAAATCAGAGAGGTATAAGCGTTGGGCACATGCCCCAAATGCTCCTAACCAACGAAAGAGAGATATAAGCGTCGAGCACACGCCCCGAACGCTTCTAACCAACGAAAGAGAGGTATAAGCGTCAGGCACACGCTCCAAACGCTTCTAACCAACGAAATGCGAGAGAGGAATGGTTTTACCCCGGATCCCTTTGAATGAACCATACGTACAATATCGTCTGGTTGCGCCAGCTTCAAATGAACCGTACATACAATATCGTACCTGCATGAGAAAGAAACTTGACAGGTAAGATACAATACAATGCATGTCTCATACGAGACGAATGACAACCATACACATGCAATGCGAGATGTATATTCAATGCAAGATAATCAACAATGCATATTCCATGCAAGATAATCAACGATGCATATTCAATGCAAACATGGTAATACATGCTCTATGCAACGATTCAGAATGCATGTTCAATGTGATGTGTAAATTCTATGAGATAACAAGGCATGCTCAATAAAGATAACTTTAAAAGAAGCTTCCGATTTACCTCCCGGAAGAGTTACAATATGTTAGAAAGGATACACCTTTCTTGTGTTGAAGGATGATGACCCTCGCATACTGCGAACGCGATTCTAGGCTTCCGCAGAGGCATTTTGAATCAAACTTTGATCAGAACTTGCACTTCTTGGAACCCAAAGACACATAACAGTCTAAAAAAACTCAGAGGGAGCAGTGGGAACCTACCGGCCACCAGAATGAGCTGCCGGCCACTTGCCATTTCTGCCGGCCACCCAAATGGCCGATCGGCCACAAAAACTGGCCGGTCGGCCAGTTTAGGAAATTCGGGGCAGTTTTGTCCATTGACACGGGGGACTTTAAAAACACACATCCAAATCACTTTTCTTCACACATACAAAGCCGAAAACCCTTCCTCTTTGCTCCTAGACACTTTTCCTCCTCAGATCTGTGCCCCACACGCGTTTTCCAACATCCCTCGCGAAGTTGATTCGCGAAAAACTTTTGATTCTCTTCGTTTTGAACCGAAAAAAAGTTATTTTCGGAGCCTTTTCCTCCATTTGCACCATTTGAGGTTTGTTTCCCTCATCTTTGGCTTGAGTTTGGCGCCCTTTCTTGGGCTTTGACTTTTGTTGACTTTTTCCCTTCCTGAGAGTTGACTTTATGTTGACTTTTTGCATATTTTGCCCATTTTGCTCATTTTTCACCTTCTTTGCAGATGGCAAATGACGCGCCACAAGACAGGGGTCCTCCGAGAATGGAGGAGGAGTTGGAGCACATCCTGTTGCCGCCGAGGATCCAGCCATTCGACCCCGCGACGTACCACCCTGAGGTACATATGCTACTGTAGACATCCTCGAACGTCCTAGGAGGGAAATCCCGTTTCGTTCATTGGGCTCACTACAGCTCAGACTCAAATTGTCATGGTTCTTAATCTGAACCAAAGAGTCCAAATCTGGCAAATCGTTTTGAAAAACAAATTTTATGTAAAGAAGTGCCAAACATGGACTGCTTTGCCAGATACAGAGTTGCCACCTAAATATTTTATTTTGGGAAATTTAGGAAACCTTGACTCGTTTGCCTAAGGCCACGTGTCTGTCATCACCAAAGTTGCATCGGCTCGGGAACTTGGGTACGATTGGGGAAGGTCAGCTATGAGCAGCCCCTCTCGCCCGATCCGAAGATCGGCCTCTACTAACCATGATATCTTGTTTTGAAAACATTATGTGCTCTTATTCCGGTTATTAGCCTAGATTTACTACGTGATGCGCACAACACAAAAGTATAGACTAGATCGCCTAATTTGGAACAAAGCATTGCATATCCGCTCGTTTGAAAGATGGTTTGAAATTTGGTACTCGTAAGTAGGCTAAAACACGGATTTCAACGAGTTGTTCCAACTCAAACAATCCAACCTTCACCCACAGGAATTCAGGCAGTTATATCATTTAAGCACATAGCCTCATGGTAAAGCACGCTAACATGGCAACACTCACACGCATGCAAGGATGCTAAAGCATAAAAGCTTACCGAGTACTCCGAGCCAAAATAGAAACTAGTTAGTAATCACATGCATGATCCTAGTTCATGTTGAGGTGGCTAATGCAACACATGCAAGATGCAACTACTATAGGCTCGGTTATTCTAAGACAGCATATGATGATGCTACAGTTAACACGTATTCAACTTAGAATTGAAATACAAAATGCAGTTAGTATGATGCGCCGAGCCCGGTGCGTGCATTACGAATGAATGTATGCAAACATGCTATTATAAGTATGCTAATCAAAACATGCCCTAAACAAACCATCGAAAGCTAGTAAATAAAAGGGAAGAAAGACGTGCGGTTGGGAGACATACACACACTCACGCACACTTATTACACAATTGCCCTCACTCGGAGGGTCCGAATAAATATTACACAACAAGATGAATACTATTAAATTAATTATTACAGAACTTCTAATTAATTAGCAAATTAAATGTAGGAGGAAGGTGGCCGCAGCCCTGCCTCGGAATGCGTGGATGATGCATGCTTGACTCGCCTTGCACGGGAACCCATACCATGCCACTGTTGCCTCTGTTTACACTGCCTTGCTCCTCTGAAAATTATGAAAGTTTCCAGAACTGCTTTGAGTTTCCTTCTGAATGCTGTGGAGTGCCACCGGCCAGAACAAAAGGCCACCGGCCATGTGAATGGTATTATCGGCCAAAGATTGTGTCATCGGCTGGACACTAATGGCCGATCGGCACTAAAGATGGCCGGTCGGCTATTTGTTCCTGCAGAATCCTGCAGTTGACAGCAGCAGAGGGCAAGCAGTGTATGGCATGGAATTTTCAAGCAAATGTATGCATGGCCACTCTCCCAATCATGTTATAGACTCAAGGGAGTGTGGCCCTCGACCCTCGGGCCATCAATTGCGCATTGCGATGCATGATGGCCTAAGAGGCCAAGTTTGCCATTCAATGTAAAATGAATGCATAAAAGAGATGAATGCCTCGTGCCCTATCATGTTGAGGTCAAGGGCATTGGTGACCGAGGCGTGAGACGTATTTTGTCACTTTGAGTACGAACACGCCTCATCCCTCATGCTTGGTTTGACACCCCAAACCAAACAAAATGCTATGCATGGGTGCAATGTGGCTCAAGTATGTAAGATGGCTTGAGTATGCAAACATGCCAAATGTAATGCAAACTAAGCATGTAAACATGCAATGTGCCAAGCATGCAAAATGCAATGTGATGCGACCTATCATACAATGCAAACATTCAACGCAAACATGATATAATGCAAGCATGCAACTAATGTAATGCAACGTGCAAACATGCAAAGTATGCAAAGATGGACTTATACTGAAATGAGAGGACCTTAGCCCATACCAAAACAGCGGCCAAAAGGGTGCAACAAAGGCACAAAACACACATGGAAACATGCATATACCAAGGCCCATCACCTAAGGCATAAAAGAGGCAATTCTAAGCATACTTAAAAGAGACAAACATGGGCATTTTACAAATATGCTGAGTTCTGAAATCATGCTAATAGGAGTGCCAAACCAAACATGCAAATGAAGCATAGCATGCAAAGTGGTCCAAAGCTTGAGACCAATCGAAGGACTCAAGCCATAACCACACCAACTAAGCCCCAAAGGGCCAAAGTGACTTAAATGAGTCCTAGGGCAGACCATAATGGGACTAGAACATGCACGGAGCATGGTCAAAACATGCCAAGAAATGGGCCCAAAACAAAGGGCATTTAAGGCCACAAAAGGGAGCGCTCTACTACAACCACCCCAACCACACATGGCATGGACTATTCAACCAAAAACAGAGTTTCAATGCATCTAAATACACCCCAAAATCCACATGAATGGCATCCCAAATGACTTAAACAAAAGGCATGCACTATGACCCATTTCTAGGCATAAAAGAACAACTCTTCAAGGCAAGAAAGGGATGATGAATGCAAGCATGCAAGTATGGATTAGGGACTGAAATAGCATGGGGAATGACTCCAAATCACTGAAATTACCCAACTAAAGCATGTTAATGACTCACACACTCAAGGCTCACAAGCCAAAATGCAAAGGGGCTATACCAAGCATGGCAAATGTGATCAAATCAGTGCCTAACAGACCTCAAGCATGATGAAATATGACCAAGAACTTCACAAAGTTAGGCAAGAACATGCAAGCATGATGGTCTTAAAGGCAAGATGCATTTCTAGGCAAAAAGGAGGAATGCAAAGCAAGTATACTATGCATGCAAGGGGCCATTAATCTGACCAAAAACAGAGATATAATATGACCAAATAACACCCAAAAACTTCTGAAATGAAGCCAAAAGCAATTACGCATACATGCTACCCTTATGAGCCAAAAATGCAAACAAAAGAGAGACAAAGGGAGAGGGGTGTCCCTCCCCTATGCAAGACCTCAAAACCCCTTATTCACCACTGAAAATCCACTGGATTTCAGTGGTGAGAAGGTCAATGCACAAAGGTATTCAAAGCTTAACAAAGAGAGCACAAAAAGGGCCAAACAAGGCCTAAGAGGGGGAGGTCGACCCCCAACACCAAAATGACCTTAATAAAGTATCTTAAGCATGCAAATACAAGACTTTTTTCAGTTATACACAAAGCTTAAATCAGTATGCAAGATAGGTTAAAGACTAGTGCAAGATTGGGGAAAATAAAGCAAAAATGTTACCCTTGAAGAACACTTCAAGAACAGCAAGTGTAGCCACCTTCTTCTGATCAAAACCAGCTCAAAACTTGAAGAACAAACCCTCAACACCTCCAAAGTCGAAATATAGTGTAATGCTATGTGTTCTAGTGCAAAACTAAGAACAAACTACACTTTTAGGCCCTCAAACACACACACATCAAGAGAGAGAGGGAGATATAGAGAGAGAGGGTGATATATATCAGAGATATATGTAATTAGGTCTGGTTTTGCTGAACCCCTTCAAAGGAGGAGGGAGGCCTCCTTATATAGACAAGGCAAAGTGTTAAGCTTCTTAGAGAAGCTAACAAAAGGGTCAAGGCTTCTAAGGGAAGCTAAGGCAAAGGGGCCAAGGCTTCCTGAGGAAGCTGGGACAAGGGTGCAAGCTTCTTGAGGAAGCTAAGACAAAGGTCCAAGCTTCCTCAAGAAGCTAGACCAAAAGGGTGCAAAAGGGGCAAGTTCCTCCATACAGCTGTATAGAGGACAAGTCCGTGCACTCCAGCTGGCACAGCTGGCATGCACTATGCCTGAAAGAGGCAAAAAGGTGGTATTGGCTAGAAAAGGAGTCCATCGGCCAAATAAATGGTCGGCCAACCACACAAAGAGCTGACCGGCCATCACCAATGGCCAGTGGAAAGAAAACAAGGCCGGTGGCCCTAATCCATGGCCGGTGGGTTTAAGGGATGGCTGACAAGCCACCTCCTACCCTCAGGAGCACAAAACACAAGCCCTTGGTGCAAAACTAGGCACATAACAGGCAAGTTAAGAGATCCTGAGGCAAGGCGCGTAGCAAAGACCTCCGAGAACTCAAAACGAACACAAACATGGATGATCACCGAGTGTTCAAACGGTGACGTCCAAGTCTTGAGGACGGTCAAAAATGGAGTGTCTACAGCTACCACCTAGCACAGTCCGCCATTTTATGGGATTTGCACGGCACGCACCCATAGATCTGCTGCTACGGGAGCCCGAGTCCCATTTATTCCACGATGCTGCTGAGGTACACACTGTACTTTTACATTTCCTACAATGTACTTTACATTTCTTGCATAGTTCGCATTTTGCACTGTATTTCATCTGCTCATTCTGAACACATTCACACACTGTATTTCTGCTTATTCCGAATACATTGACACACTGCATTCCTGCTCATTCTAAACACATTCACACACTGTACTTCTGCCCATTCTGAACACATGCACACTGTACTTCCGTTCATTTTGAACACATGCACACTGTACATCTGCTCATTCTTAACACATGCACACTGTACTCCTGCTTATTCTGAACAGATGCACATTGTACTTCTGAACACATGTACACTGTACTTCTGCTCGTTCTCACAGGTTGACTCCCGTTTCACCCCCAGGTACGGGTCGACCACGATGAGGGAGTGGTACTTGGAGCTCCGTGGCGGCGTCCAGCAGATTATTGACGAGGTAGGGATTGGTTTATTCTGCACGGGGCTCTCGCGTCTCTTTGCGAGTAGGACTGTCATAGGTGCATTGGTAGAGAGATGGTGGGACACCACCAACTCCTTTCATTTTTCTACCACCGGGGATATGACGATGACCCCGTATGACTTCGCTATGCTGACAGGCCTGGAGGTGGGTGGCCAGCCGATCCCATATGACTCCGACATGGGCGAGTGGGAGGCTGCTTGGACCTATCTGTTGTGAGCTCACACACCTATTCACCACTCATCGGGCATGGTTTGGTACACTTGGTTTGCCGATCACTTCAGAGGGAGAGAGCCTACAACGGTTGAGGAGACAGAGCAGTACGCTCGAGGCTTCCTCATGTTCCTCTTCGGCACTACCCTGTTTGCCGACAGAGGGAACACAGTGGGGCTATATTTGCTGAGTGCCTTAGTGGACCTGTCTCAAGTGCGGCACTATGACTGGGGCAGGACAGGCCTCACTACTCTTTATTGTTACATGAGTTCGACCTCCCGTGGGAGCGAGGACAGAGTGGGCGGCAACTGGAGAGCCTAGGAGGTATGCTTTACTTTTCATCTTTACATTTTCTTCCGTGCTTTCTATTTTGCACTTTCTGCACACTGCACACACAGTTTCATTTTTTGTTCTGCACTTGTACTTTCTGCACACTGTACCATACTCTACTTTCTGCATTATCTGTATTCTGTATTCTCACTGCCACCCTCTTGCTTTTCACAACTATGCGTATACGCTTATTTCCCAATGCTTGCTCCTGAGCTAGAGGTTGAGACGCCGGCCAAGGTCCCCTACTTACGTCGATACGATGGTCGGTGCCAGCCTAGGGCCCGAGAGACCCTCTCGTACTTGCGCCAGTATTTTGACACGGTGTAGGTGACCGGGTAACACAAAAACCACAGTTTTTCTTGTTTTCAAATTCACTTCATTTTGTATATCTACTGGAAACTAATGCATTTGTTGTCTGCAGATCATATGACAGCCCTGGGAGGCGATGCTAGAGTTTGCCCGATTTCACTTTGCTAGAGCCTAGGGTGCTTCCCGATACCGGATCCTGTTCGAGGGGCCAGTAGGTCAGGCCTGGTTTCTTGGAGAGTGCTTCATGCGCCAGGTACTGGGCTTGCCTCTACAGTCAGTTCCTTTGCCCCCTACTGTCTATGCGGGACACAGAGAGCCTCTCCCCTCAGGAGCTTACTGACGTCATGCGAGGCTCAGACACAGACTAATTCATTGGGGAGGTGGACTTCACGACCTACATCCAAGCGTATCTCATGCCCCCGTTGACAGTCGCTCATATTCCTACGGGGAGGACAGCTGCTATTGCTTCGTCGAGCAGGGCCAGAGTAGCAGGGGCCCGGTCGACGAGGAGAGCTTGAACAGTGATGCCCCTTCGACGAGTAGGGCCCGGGTGCCGAGAGGTAAGGTCAGAGGGATGCCTTCTACTAGGTAGTGTGTCGGATGGCCTGATCTCCCGACTGAGCTGACAAGTTGGCGGTATGGGATACCTTACCAGATTCCATTGGAGCCCCCGTTGTCTGATCACCGATACGTCAGGACACCTGGCTCACCACCGGTATACTTTACAGTTTTTATGCATTTCATTTCAGTTTCACTCAGATTCTTATGCATTCATGTACTCATGATTTCAACTTGCATTCGCAACCCTTTGTAGAGTATGTCAAGGGGTTACTCCAGGCGATGGCCTCATTAGAGAGCATGGTCTTGCGGAGAGAGACGATATTGACTTCCCATGGCATTCCAGTACTCTCCAGTTCTCTTGCATTTATCATGCTTCTGCTGATACACCGAAATTGACATCTCACTACACTGATGCACTGCATATATAGATCACATCCAATACGACACACTGCATGCACATACTGCATCTGATTTCTGCATATACTCTGCATAACATACTTGCACTTGATACATACACTGTAGCTGATGTATTCAAAACTGTCTTTTCAAGTCACACCCTTGCAGACAGGACCTTCAGAGCCTTCTCGAGCAGCAGAGAGAGAGAGATTCCGACGCACAACCGAGGGGGGCATCCGGAGCCTGTCCCGCGCGATGACGACGACGAGTCCAGTGGGGACGAGAAGTCAGCGAGTCCCCAGTCAGAGTTATCCGAGGGTGGAGGCGACGGCATCGGCTCAGGTTCTGAGGGCAGCGATGATGCTGAGGATGGCTCTGGTTCAGATAGCAGTGCCGACGGCGATGGTGCAGAGTCTGCTCAGCCGAGGAAGAGGATGAAGAGGGCCTCTCGATCCTAAGCTAGATGGCGTCGATTCAGATGCTTTTGCTTTATTTTCCTTTTGTTTTTGATTTGTTTCTCTTTTTGCTAGTAATGTTAGCACATTGTACAACCTTAGGTAGTTTTATTTTCTTAAAACTTGTACGCTTTGTAAAGAGAAACCATGATGGAATGAAAACAGTTTTTTTTGTTCAAAAAGTGTTGCATTTTATATTCTGAGCATCGCATCACACCATTTTACACAAAAATGAGATTGATGAACATTGAACATTCAAAATGCATTGTCTTAGTCAGGTAGCGAACCAACAAACAAAATAAGACAATGCAAAGAACAACTAACGCACAACTCGACAAACAAAACAACAACTCGATAAACAACTTGTAACAACTCAATAAACAAAAGCGACAACTCGATAGACAAAAGCGACAAACTTGAGAAACAAAAGCGACAACTCGAGAATGAGTCAACAAAACCACAGCAGAACGCATCCAGAGTGGAACAAAACACAGATTTTCAGCATTCCTAGCACATAGAAAGACCAAGGCAAATCTTCTAGGGACAAATAGTGACTGTCGGCCACTATTAGTCATTGCCGGCCACTTTTTTGCTTTGCCGGCCACTTAAAGTGGCCGGTCGGCCAGTAAAGGTGGCCAGTTGGCTACTTGAACTGGCCGGTCGGCCAGTTATTTTGAGAAGCTCCAGATTGCTGCCATTTGTCCTCCACTCAATGCCTTATCTTCTATAAAGGTTCCAACTTCACGGTTCCTTCATTTCAACTCCATTTTTACCCCAAATGGAAGCATTTCTTGCCAAAAAACTCTCCAGTTGCCTTGTAGCTTTAGATGGCTCGGAAAAGTTGAATTTCTGGGATTTCAGAATAAATGCACTATTCACGTTGAGCTGCACCCCGCTGCATTTTCCGTTCCTGCATGCCGCGGCAAGGTATTGGAATCCAGCAACTCATGTTTTTGGCTTTGGCGGACAAGAGATATGTCCTACTTTTGAAGATTTCCAAGCTTTGATGGAATCTCGGCACGATAAAGAGATTTTGCCCCAATTCTGTTTTGGCCACATCCAAGCTTTAGGAAGAATGTGTGGGCTTACTTTGCATGACGCTCGGTCTTTGATTCGCGACGGGGAGCTGGATATTCCGAGCTTGATTAATTGGTTTTCTGACGCCGGTGACCGCGGTGACCATCTTTGGTAGAGTTTTCGGCGACACGCCCTCTGCTTATGCATGTTGTCTCATTTCTTGCTTGCCCCCAGCTTCAGAGGGTCCAGCGTCCGTTTGATTGAGGTTGCCCAAGGCTTGAAAGAGGGCAAGAGCTGCGTTGGCATGACACTAGCTGAGACTCTGATGGGTTTGGATGCTTTCCGCCGCCGGGAGACAACTAGATTCGCAGGGAGTCCACTACTCTTACAGATAATGTTTCTCGCCCTTCTCACATGTGTATTTCTCATATCACTCGGCCCTTAGGCTTTGTTTTTCTCTCAAAACCCTTTCTCACTTTTCTCTCCACGTACACCTCTCTATTCTTTAATCTCTCTTTTCTTTCATCCCTCCGCAGATATGGCTGATGGACAAGTTGAAAATGGTGGACTCATGCCCAACATATTCAGCACGCGGCTATTTCTTCCGGTAACGATTAGTTGATGCCCCAGATGAGGAATGGTGGTGCGAATGGATGTGTAGCCTATCTGCTGTCGACATTGCTTGGCGCTGCCCCTGGCTTAATCTGCCGGCGATGAGCTACAACATGTCCCGGCAGCCTGGGATTCAGCTGATTGGCCTGACACACTGTGTTTCCTAATTTCCATTTCGATTTAGGCGTCAGTTTAGCCACGACCAGACTTGCCCGTAAGAGAGGATTGAGTACCCAGCTTCGTATCTGATCAAAGGCTCACATTTAGCTCGGTATGCCATAGCATAGAGGACAAGAGAACTTCTGGCCCCCGCTCCCAATTTCAGTTGTGCCCTTTCTGGCGAGTGCATAACTTGGCTTGAAGATGAGGTACAAACCGGCCTACTTTGGCATCAGAGGCTTCCACCAGCTCTGGGAGGGGACGCAGGAACACCTAACTATGCCCCAAGTTTATTGCTTTAATCTGTACTTTCAAGTTTTCTTTTGAATGTAATAAAAAAAGGAACTTCAATTTGTATCGAGAGTTGGAGAACTCTGTATTGGAATCAATGAAATTGAAGGTTGTGGGTACTGAAAATTTTCATTTCGTCCAAAAATGGTCTAAGCTGTAAAAAGATTAATTTAAACAAAATCAACTTTTATTAAAACTTTTCAAAACCATTTTCGATATGGATCACAACTGGACACGTCCAGATCTATCACTGAGATGTACAACCCCAGATCCAATTAACTGGAAAGTTGCCCCTAGTCTGAATAGCACTGCACTGGAGATCACAACCGAGCTCTTGGATATAGAATAGACAAAGATGACCAACATGATCACATGGACAAAGTTGATTTGAAAGTGTTTATGGCTGAACTTCAGAATGAAGTTGCCTACGTATCCCAAAGATGGGAATCAAGCCTTACGTAGTTCGGTTCAGGTTCACTCGTGTATTAACACTCTCCTTTTGCGCTCTAACTTTTGCCAAGGCTGCCCTTTCTGGGTTTTCAACCTTGCGATCTCAGTTTTTATTATTTCAAATTTTTTATGCTCTAACTTTTGCCTAGGTCGCCCTTTCGGGTTTTCTTCAACTTGTCCATGTTGATCGGCTGGGAAAACTCATGGCCATCTAGGTCCATAAGAACGACAGCTCCACCCGACTAGATAGACTAGATGATGTAGGGACCAGTCCAATTAGGTCTGAACTTGCCCCTAGGTCGTGGATGAGAGCTCGGTTGTCTTTGAGCACCAAATCCCCTCTCTTCAAATTCCTGGACTTAACCTTCTTGTTGAAAGCCTAGGCAATTCTTCGTTGATAACCCTGGACGTGATACAGTGCTTTCAGCCTTCTCTCATCAAACAACATGAGTTCTTCAAACCTGCTTTGCTGCCAATCTGCCTCAGCTATCTGACACTCAGCCATGACCCGCAGTGACGGAACCTCAACTTCGATAGGTAGAACAGCCTCCATCCCATAGACCAAGGAGTACGGAGTTGCCCCAGTAGAAGTTCGAATTGAAGTCCGATAGCCCCAAAGAGCAATTGGCAGTTTATCTGGCCAGTCCCTATAGGTTTCCACCATCTTCTACACAATGTGCTTGACGTTCTTGTTGGCGGCCTCAACAGCTCCGTTGGTTTGCGGCCGATATGTGGATGACTTATGAAAAGCCACGTTGTACTTCTCCAACAAGTCGATCACCTCCCTTTTGAAGTGGGAACCATTATCCGAAATAATCTCATTCGGGACCCCATAGCGACAGATGATGTTGTTCCTGATGAACTTAGCAACGTGTGATGCCTTCAACACTGCATAGGATTGGGCCTCAACCCACTTTGTAAAGTAGTCCATCACTACCAGGATATACTCATGCCGTTCGACCCCTTCGGAGTAACTGCCCCAATCACATCAATCCCCCAGACTGAAAATGCCATGGTGAAGTTATGTTGTATAGCTTCTACGGTGGAATGTTCATGCGGTTTACATGGATCTGGCATTTGTGGCATTGCCGAACAAAGCCAAGACAATCCTCCTCCATGGTTGACTAGTAATAACCCTGTCTGAGAATCTTCCGAGCCAGCATTACCCCGCTCATGTGCGCTCCGCACTCTCCTCCATGGATGGCCTCCATCAGGCGCTTGGACTCTTCAGCATCAACGCACAGTTTATGCATCCCAAGATGACCCTGCTTGTCCAGTTTACCTCCGCAGACGATAAATTAAGCAGCCATTCTTCGAATTGCCCTTTTATCTTTGGCATTTGCCCTTGGTGGATAAGCCTCCTTTTCCAAGAAGTTCCAGATGTCATGATACCAGGGATTTTGATCTTGTACTTCATCTATAGCGGCAATCAGCTCGTAGGCCGGCACATACCGCTGTTCAATGATGATCGGACGCATCCGGACTCCCAAAGGGATGTCCATCATAGAAGATAGAGTTGATAAAGCGTCTGCAAACCGGTTGTTCTCTCTCAACAGATGGGTGAAGGTTAACTTCTCAAACCTGGGAATTAGCACGTCCAGAGTTTGGTGATAGATTTTCATCCTTTCTTCCTTCACCTTCCAGTCTCCTTTAGCTCGAGACACAACCAGGTTCGAGTCCCCAATGACGTCTAACCTTTTTGCCTTAGTTCCAGGGCAGCTTCTAAGCCAGCGATACATGCCTCATACTCAGCCTCATTGTTCGATACTTTGAATCGGAGTTTGAAAGCTAAGGGTATGTGGGAATTGTCAGGTGCTATCAGCAACACCCCTAACCCATACCCATATTAATTAGACGCTCCGTCAAAGTACATAGTCCAAACCTCTTCTTCAAGCTGCAGAATGGCCTCGTCCGAGAATAGATACTCTACTGCTTCATCCCCTTCTACTGGGTGATCGGCAAGGAATTCCGCTACCGCTCTCCCTTTCACAGACTTGCACGTCATGTACTTCAGATCAAATTTAGAGAGAAGAAGCAACCAACGAGCTAGCCTACCCGTAAGTGCTGGCTTCTCGAAGAGATATTTGATCGGATCTAATCTCGAAGCCAGTATTACAGAGTGAGCTAACAGGTAGTGCCTCAACTTCTTGGTAGCCCATACCAAGGCCAGACAAGCCTTCTCCAGCGGAGTGTAGTGGGTCTCGTATTCCAGCATTTTCTTGCTCAAGTAGTAGATAGCCCTTTCCACTTAATCCTCAGATTCCTACGGAAGCATGCAGCCCATTGTCATTTCAGTTACTGATAGGTACAGAATCAACGGTTCCCCCGGCTCTAGTGGCGACAATACAGGTGGGTTTTGTAAATATTGCTTGATCTGCTTGAAAGCAACTTGGCATCGTTCATCCCATTGAAACTTCTTTCCTTTCTTTAGGAGACCAAAAAAAGGTTCACAAGTCAAGGTTAATTTTGCAATAAACCGTCTTATGAATTGCACTTTTCCCAGAAAGCCTCGCACCTCCTTTTCAGTCCTTGGTGGTGGCATTTCTAAGATGGCCTTGCTTTTGGAAGGATCGACCTCGATGCCCCTCTGTGTGATCAAGAACGCCAGCATTTTCCCTGCTGTTACGCCAAAAGTACATTTATGAGGATTCAGCAGCAACCGATACTCTCTGATTCGTTGAAAAAATTTCTTCAAGGCGGTGTGGTGGCCCTCTCTTTCCTTGGACTTGACAATCATGTCGTCCACGTACACCTCAACCTCTTCATGGATCATATCGTGCAAAATCGTGGTCACAGCCCGTTGATATGTAGCCCCAGCATTCTTCAAACTAAACGGCATCACCCTGTAACAGTAAGTTCCCTACGGGGTAGTGAAAGAAATTTTCTCCCTATCTTTGGGTGCCATCAAAATCTGATTGTAGCCTGAAAACCCATCCATAAATGAGAGCAGCGCATGCCCAGTAGTGAAGTCCACTAATTCGTCGATAAGCGGCAAAGGAAAGTCGTCCTTCAGACTGGCTTTGTTCAAGTCTCTGAAGTCCACACATACCCGAATTCTGTCGTCTTTCTTAGGCACCGCAACTATATTGGCCAACCAAGTTGGATACTCAGATACTAACAGGAACCTTGCATCAATCTGCTTGGTGACCTCTTCTGTGATTTTCAGAGCCCAGTTCGGACGGATCCTTCAGAGCTTCTGCTTAACAGGTCGGGCCTCTGGGTCAAGAGGGATCCAGTGTTGTACAATCTTAGGATTGATTCCAGGCATGTCTTTGTAGGACCACGCGAAAACATCTTTGAAATATTTTAATAAAGTGACTAAGCGCTCGCGCTCCTCCGAAGACAACGTGGACCCGATTGGACCAGCCGTGGGTCCTTCTCAGTACCAACATTAATTGAGGTGATTTCATCAACCAAAGGTTTTACAAACCTCTCCTGCTCTCGGTCAATCAAATGTTTTAAAACCAGAGGAATTTCTTCCTTGTCGTTTTCATCAAAATTTTGAAAGTCCTAATTAATGCAATAAACGAAAGGCACATAAAAGTACTCAGAAGCCACAACTGTACCATTCTCATTAACAACATCCAGTTCGTCTGATTCTTCGGTTACAACAGACTTAAAGGAAAATGAAAAAGACGACCTAGACAGGACAGTGGCATCTGGGTTATCACCCCCAGGAATACTGGACTCTAACTCAGACGAACTTGAATCTGATTCCAACTCCACAGACTCTATGGAATTAGATTCTGGTTCGCTACCCGACTCAGAACTGCTAGATAAAAAGACTTCCTCGTATTGCCAGATGAGGGAGGGTGCGATGGATGTATCCAGAATACCAGAAGAAAGGGCCGCAACCGTTTGATCGCCGATCATGGAAACTGAGAAGTCACCCCCTGAGCACTCTGGTGTGATCTGAGGATCTAAGAGAAGACAAGCCAGTGCTACCCCCATCTCAATTTCTGTGCCTTCAGACTTATCCTTCATACACTTCTCAACCTCAGCCGGTAGGTTAGTCTGCTCTTCCGCAACTTCATCCCCTGACAACTGAAGGTCAAAAAAGATCTAGAAGCTGGGCAAACGCCGCTTCTCTGAATTCAACCATGGCTCTAGAAAGCCGCAAAATGGGAAATCCTCCCCCTCCCGGACAAAGCGTCCATTCAGGGTTCCTTGGATAGGTCTGTGCACCAACTCGTAGTGCTTCCCGGCTTGCTTAGCCCTGGCTCTTCTGACCATTTCCCTTCCTTTCCTTGCCCAATATTCTTTGGTAGGCGAGTAACCTAAGCCACAGGTATATGGGTTGTGTGGCACTTCGGCCAATGCTGCAACGCTCTTCTGGCCACTCCGTCCCAGTCCCATTTCGGGCATGTGTTGAAGCTTATTCATGAGGTATACAGATTGTGTGCTAACATACAGTCCCTTATTAATAGCCAGCATATCCTGTACTACTCGAGCCTCAGCCAAGGTGAATCCCGACAAAAACATGTCCTCCTGGCCATGTTCAATCTCCAAAACTGGTGTAAAAACCTCTGGCGGCGGATGTATGGAAGAGTTCCCAAAAACTATTGCCACCCCCTTCCTGTGGGGGACTTCAGCATCTGGTGTAAGGTAGAAGAGACAGCTCTCACCTGGTGCAGCCACGGCCGCTCAAGGAGTAGATTGAAGGTGGCTGGAACATCTAAGACATGGAACTCACTGTCGTGCTGCCCCGGGCCAACCTGAGTTTTGACACGTACTGTCCCCATCACCTCTTGACTGGTGTTATCATACGCTCGTATCACCTGGGCTGTTGGTGTGAAATCTGCGGGCTTCAACCTGATAGCATATGCCGTTCGCGACAGACATACATTGATTGCAGATCCCGTATCAACTACGACAACCGGTATCCATTTCTCTTTGCACTCCATAGAGATATACAACGGCTTGTTATGATCAGAGCCCTCAGGTAGTAGTTCTTTGTCTGTGAAGGTTAGGGTTAGGGAAGCTCCACCCGGGAACACCAATCCCACCAACTGCTCCGGAGTTATGTCTATTGAAAGTTTAGCTTTGTCCATGGCCGAAAGGACAGCTTGTCTATGAACCCTCGAGGCCATAAGCAGTCCCCAGATGGAGATGTCTGCCTGAATTTTCTTTAGCTGCTTCAGCATAGCTTCCTTCTCCAACTGTCTATCTTTCTGCTTTTCTGCTTCCTTGTCTTTCCCCGACACCTTGGCTGGTCCAGATGTGGGGGCTTGAAATACCGCCCACTTTGGGTCATATGGTCAACCTCCTCGGTGTACCAGGTATCATCGGGTTGATTCTGCTCCCAGTCTTCATCCGTATGAGCAAGACGCAGATCATCGTCTTCCCACCACATCCCGTCAGCGACTGACAAACAACTATCTGGCCTCACTGTAGTTGTTCCCGTGTTCTCTACACTTTCTGCCCCTTCAGGTGCCTTGGCTTTTCTAGCACTGTTATCATTCTCGATTTTCTCTTGTTCAATCCGCTTCAATGCGGCTTCCTTTTCAGTGTCTGCTGTACTCAAGCTACCCAAATCCCGAGCAAAATTCTCAACACCGGTGCTCTCCGGTGATTTTTCTCTATTCGCGGCCATTCTGGCCACTACAGATGTTCCTGTTTCTGACAGTTCCTGCCTAGGTAGAGATCCATCATCAATATCATGCTCGTCACTGAGCCACCCTGTAACATCTGTTGCTCCATTCAGGTCAAACCAATTGATGCTCACATCCCCCGGATCCTGCTCGTTAAAGAACTGCAGACTAGTAATATCGTCCTCCAGCTCGGCAAGGTCATCTAGCCCCCGACTCGGCCCATCCTCCCAGACGACATATACCTCCATCCTAGTTGGCAATTCTACCTAGGCTTAGCCTGAGCTGTTGACACAATGTAACCGCATGGGTTGTACGCTTCCTCCGTTAAGCCTTCAGATCCCTTAGGTTCTGAACCAACATTCTCATTCTCCTCCAAGGTCACCCCAGTCTTGTCTTCGACAGTCACCACCACTGGTTTGGGCTGGGTTAGGGATGTGCTTATCATGCACAGGTCTGTGCTGTCTAGGATGAACACCTCATGCTTAGGTAGGTGGGAGAGAGTGATGTATATGCTAGGGTCATATGGGATAGCCATGGTTTCGGTGAGGTTTATCTGCCTGGGTGGAGGAGAGGGGTTGTTATGTGGTGGGAGAGGGTTAGTGGTGACATTTGGCTTCTCGGGAGGCGCAATCACCTTGTTATCAATGAGATCCTAGATCTCATGATGCAGTCTGAAGTAGAGGTCGGTGTCGTGACCGTGCTGCTGGTGAAAGGCGCAATATTTGGCCGGGTTATGTGTTTGGGGGAGGGGATTTGGCAGTGGGCACGGTTCCAGGGGCTTCAGGTGCCTCTTTCTGATTAGAACCCCCAAGGCTTTGGACAAAAGCATGTAAAGTAGGGTAAAGGTCCTCTGGCCCCTAGACGGGTACTTTGCTGGTTGTGTGGTGGCTCCAAATGTACCGGTAAAGGGTGTAGCTGTCTTTTGCGTGGTGGTGACCATGCTGACTCAGAAGTTCTAGCGGCTACACTACTATTAGTAGCTGCATTCGAACCGCGTGTAAACACCCTCTTGGGCTGCTCCCTTTCTTGGTCGATCAGACCTTGCTTCATAGCATCTTCAATCTGCACCCCAATCTCGTGCAAGTCAGCAAAGGTGAGGAGGGGTAAGACGATCATTTTCTGCATCAACTTGGGTTGTAGGTTGCGCACAACCATCCTTATATGATCTTTTTCGGGTGGCCGAGTCGTCATCATGGAGGCCTTGGCCCTCCATCGAGTGACAAAGTCGGAAAAGCCCTCTTTCAGCTCTTGCCTAGTCGCCTCGAGATCATGAGTCGTGACCTCAATTTGGGTGTTGTAAGCATACTGGGCAATGAAGGCCTCGGCCATCTCCTCTCAACTTCTTTTCATTGAGTCCTCCAGTTTGGCATACCAAATGGCCGCAATACCCGACAGGGTCCGACCGAAGAGAGATAATTTCTGGAGTCTCGTCAAGCCCATCGGGCGCAAAATATACGAGAACAACCTCAGATGAACCATAGGATGGCCCGAGCCATCAAAGTGATCTATGTGAGGCATTTTGAACCTGTCCGGCAATGTCACTGCCGAATCAGTGTAGCCATCCTCTATGTCTGGGATCGAGTTGACTCCTTAGGCTCGTTTAAACAGCTTTTTAAGCTTACTGACTTTCAAGGCAGTAGGATCAACCTCAGATTCAAACGGCGTGTCAGTTGAGAAGGCTGGTGCTTTTGAAATCTGTGGTAGGACTGGTGGCAGGATTGGCCCTGTTGGCACGTCCGTATTCTCATGGACGTTAGCTGTATCCCCAAGTGTTAGAACCCTAGGTGGGGTTAGGGGTGGGGGTGGGGGTGGATGCGAAGCAGATGCTCTAGCTTGTTGTGGTTGCTGCTATTGTTGAAGCCTAGCAATTAGTTATGCCTGCTGGACCATAACCTCGGTCTGACGAGCGATAATCTCCGCTTGGCGAGCAGCATCACGCTGCATGGCCTGCATGGTCTCTTGGAGTTGATGCATCATGTCCTCCATACTGACTGTGAAATGCTGATCTAACTGAATAGGTGGATATTCTCTCTCTGTGGTAGAACCGAAAAACTACACCCTACTGCGCACAGGTGAATCCGATAGCGACCGCTGAACTGGCGATTGTTGTACTGGTGCCCTATGCCTAACTGCCCTCCGTCTTGTAACCAGGGGTAATGAAACAAACACTGGTTGTCCGTCAATAAGATCCTCAGATCTAGAAAGCCTTCTACCTCTAATCCAGAGTGCTCGGGGGCTATCTGCCTCGTTGGAAGCAATTGTGCAACACTACCTTGCAAAAAGAAAATAAAGCAAAAAAAGAAAAGAAACAACAATCAGGAAACTGATAGCATCCTGGCTTACATAGAAACAACACACAGTTGAAAATCATAAGCTGGATAATCTGTTCTCAAACACTGATTTCTGTCCCCCATATTTCTACTTCAAAACTGATAGCCTCAAACACTGATGTCCTCAGACTGATACCCAAACTTGCAACTGATACATGCATTCTTGTAAAGACACACCCTAACAGCTCATAGCAAGCAAGTGAGAGCCAAAATACCCCTATGGTGGGGTAAGGTTTCCCTGTCCTATTTTGTCAAGAACTAGGGGTTCACTACGCACGCATGTGGTTTCAAACAACCTACATTCGGGTAAGCAACCTGTCCTAATTTGGAATGGTCTCTATGGCTTCCGATATGCAACTAGGTCGATTGGTCAAGAAGGGTGCCTCGGCAAAATTGAGGTTTGTGTTCCCATCGTGGCACAGCCCGTAACCGGTCAGCCTTATGGCACGCTTTTCCAAGAAAGCCTTCAGCAAACCGTTCAGGAATAACAAATGGGAAACACGGTGTCCTAGGCGCACTAATGCAAATGCAATGCAAAGAAACACATAAGTGTAGATAAAACAACATATCATGAGTTCGAGCCAAGTTCTCTAAATCCCCAGCGGAGTCGCCAGAAACTATAGCAGACCGAGGGGGTACCCGCGAGCGTTAAACAGTTCCGAACTCCCTGTCATGGTTCTGTAGCTAATCTCACAAAGTGCAATGTAAGACTGATAAATCACCAAAGAGTCCAAATCTGGCAATCGGTTTTGGAAAATCGATTTTGAATCAAAAAACGCCAAACAAGGACTGCTTTGCCAGATTACAAAGTTGCCACCTAAATGTTTTGTTTTTGGGAAATTTAGGAAACCCTGACTTGTGCCAAAGGCCACGTGTCCGTCATCACCAAAGTTGCCTCGGCTCGAGAACTTGGGTACGAGAGGGAAAGGTCATAACATGAGCACCCCCACTCGCCCGATCAAAGGATCGGCCTCTAGTAAACATGATATGTTGTTTGATAAACACATGTGTTCTTATTCCGATTTATTAGCTAACTTACTATGTGATGCGCACAGCATACAAGCATAGACTCAATCATAAGAATTGGAACAAAACAATTCATGTTTGTTTTCGAAAATGGTTTGAAAGTGCTACTCGCAAGTAGGCTAAAGCGCGGATTTGCCACCCGCAAGTGGGCTTAAAACATGATGATTTTGCCACTTCGCAAAGTGGGCTTAAAACATACATTTGATGAATTGTCCCAATTCAGGCAATCAAGCCTTCACCCACAGGCATTCATGCAGTTAATCACTCAAGCAAATAGCCTCATGGCAAGCATGCTATCATGGCAACATACACACTCATGCAATATGCTAAAGCATAAAAGCTTACCGAGTACTCCAAGCCAAAACAAAAAACTAATTGGAAATCATGCATAATCCTAATTATACAAGATGCCTAATGCAATGCATGCCAAAATGCGACTAAAATAGGCTCGGCTTGCTAAGATTGCATATGAATGCAACACTTGATAACATGTTTTGAAACACGTATTCAAGTAGGTATTGAAATACAATGCAGTTTGAATGATGCGCCGAGCCCGGTGCATGCAAGAAAAATGAATGATGCACGCATGCAAGCATAAGGTGTGCTAATTGAAATATGCCCTAATCTAACCACCGAAAGCGGATAAGTAAAAGGGAGAAAGAAGTTGGGGTTGGAAGACATGCACACACACACGCACCCTTATTACAATATTGTGCCCTCTCGACAGAGGGTCCCAATAAATAATAACTAAGCTATGCTAAGCTAAGCTACTTATTACAAATCAACTAATTAACTAATCTAGCTAATTAATTATTACAAACCGAATTGAAACTAACTATGCTAAGCAAATTAGAATATTACAGAGATGAATTAAATTAGCTAAGCACATTCACTAATTAATTACAAAATTGGTAAATTAACTGGCTAAGTAAAGCAGCAAAAAATGGCCTCGAGGGGAGGGAGACATGCATGCTCGGTTTGCTTTACCCGAAAATGCATTGCCTTGCCATGAGTTGCCTCTGTTTGCACTCGCGGTGGTCTCAGAACATCAAATGAACTTCCAAGTTGCATCTACCCCAACACAGGAACATTTTGGACAATTTCCCTGCAGGTGGCTGGCCGGCTACCTCAACTGGCCGGCTGGCCAGTACAAGTGGTCGGTAGGCTAGTGCATGTGGCCGGCCGGCCACTTTTCTTTCTAGCATTCTACCTTTGCTGCAACAGAGAGCAACAAAGCCAAGACAATGTATTTGGCATGAAATGTGTGTACTACCACCCTCCTCATCATATCTCAAGCTCAAAGGAGTGTGGTACTTGGCTCCCAAGCCACCAATCAAGCATCTCAATGCATGATGGCCCAAGAACCAAGCTTGTACAAGCTTTAGTGAATTCACACATAAGACTCGAAAGGACTCCACCCTATCACATACAATCAAGGGGGTCGGTGACCAAGAAATGTAACACGTTTCATTACTTTGACTAGGAAACGACCCACATTCCTTGTGTTTAGATTAACGTCCGATCCAAACACATGAAATGCAAACAACATGTTATCTTGGCATGTTTTACTTGGTCCATTTATGATTTACTCATTTTAACTTACCAATTAGTCCATTAACTAGTTAAGTTCAACGTGCAAAGTCCTCTAATGGGAAAGATGGCCTAAGCCACAAGCACCTTAAGCATGAAAGAAGCCTCATGCCTTTGGTTAGTAGAGATCCCTAAGGGAGGATTGAAGCCATTGGGCATGAGAACCTCAATTCCTTGCTCAAGCCAACAAGGGTCTTAAGACCTCTTTCAAAACAAATAAAAGTTCGAAACCATGGAGTGCAATGACATGTATTTCAGCACTAAAATGACACGCTAAATGACTTAGAATCATGCAAACAACCTATGTAATGCATGTTGAAAGGCTTAAGCATAAAAGCTAGTGAAGTGTATTACACTAGAGGCATGCAAGACAATGCTCAAATAGCCAAACTAGCTCTGGACAGAGCTTAATCATGCCAAAATAAAGGCCAAAACATGCTGAGATGGAAGTCCATAAGGCAATAAAATCATGTTCAAGTATTGGCTTACAAACGAAGCATAAGGCACAACTCACAAAAGCTATGAAAGAGTAGAATATGTGAGAATGAGAATGTGGCTATGCTATATACACTGAAATCATGTGAGAAATGAGGCTAAGGCATGTAAACAACTCAAGTAAAGCATGCTAGGGACTTTGAAACTCAAAGCTAGTCAAGGGGCCTTACTCTACAACCATACACAACAAGTCTCACATGGCCAAGACCACTCAAAAAGAGCTAAGGCATGCTAAAATATGAACAAAAAATATGCGGAGATGGAGCTAACACTAGCTAAAATGATAGGCTCAAGCATGAAGCATGTTAGGCCAACAAGCATGATTGCACTACAAGTACCAAAAGCAAGCAAGAGGTGACCCAAACACCCAAAAATAGAGTTAAAGCATGACAAAACAAAGCCAAAAATATGCTGAGATATAGGTAATACATGCTAGAATGATGGACTAAGTCTTTAGGCATTCAAGGCTATTAAGTAAGATTACACTACAAGTGTAAGAAGCAAGCAACCAATGACTAAAATAGCCTAAAATAGAGTTAGAGTAGGTCTAAAAAGTCACAAAAACATGCTGGAACTAAGCTTCAAAAGGGGAGAAACACATGCTCATTTAGTAGGCCATTTTGGACCTCAAAACCACCTTTCCACCACTAAAATTCCTCTGGAATTTAGTGGTTAAAGCACCAAAAGGAGATGGTTTCAAAAGCTTTAAAGGATGGCCCAAAAGCTTAGCAAATAAGCAATGAATGAGGTTGGATCACCCTTAACTCCAACAAAGCCTCAAACCACCATTTTAAACACTTCAAAATAGAGGTTTTTTTAGTTGACAAGTAGGCCTAAAACAGCATGCAAAGGTGGCCAAGATTGTGTACAAAAATAAGCTTAAAAGGGGAAGAAGCTTACCCTTGAAGAACAGCAGCAAGACAGCAACAAATCTGAACCAAAACCAAGTCTAAGACCTCAAATCAAGACTCACATGATGAGGAAGCAGAGATCCATTCTCTCACCTCATTACTCGGTTGCCAAGCAGATGTAGTATGAATTCATACTAAGATGGAGTAACTCTTCCAAAGAGTGACGTCATACACGATACACCATACAGATCTTAGTCTAGTCACTTTTAAGCACACAAGTCGCTTTCTATTGCCTAACCCGAATTCTCTATTTGCTCGCCTTCTAGGCACCAATGATATCTTGCATCCGACTAATCATAACATGAAGAACATGGAAAATGGGTACTAACATTCATGTTTGGTCTTTAACACGACCTCATCTTGGTTGCAACCAAGGCGACATACATATTGGATAATTTAAGCCTTCTTAACTCCAAATAAAATAAACCACTAGTCACATTTTTGCTTGTATGAGTGAGCCAATCTTGCCTACTAACATCATCATTTGCTAATTATTATGCTACACACATAATTGTATCAATATTTCATAATCTCACAAAAGCAAGCGATTGGCAGAAAGGCACAACCACAATTTGCACAATTCTAGATTCTGAAGATAGGCCCTATTAGCACCTCTTGCGATAAGCATACACAATGTAATCCACCATGTGCGCATCATATAAAGTGGTTCAAGATCATTACCTCTTATGCAACCACCTCTCTAGAGACATGTTGGTGACCAATTTTCATTCATTTAAGGAGCACCTAACTAGCACATTGAATCTTACAAGGGGTAAATTTATACACTACCAGCAGACCATCATATCCATAGTCTAATGAGCAATGTCAAGGTCTAAACTACTCAGTGAACCATTCACAAAATATAACACTCATCATGCCAAGTACGCCCACATAGTGTAACAAAAGATCAAGGAATATAGGTCATTTGTTTCTCTTTGAGACAATCTGAAGATTTACTCAATAACTAAGACTCTAAATCTTACAAATAAGTAAGTCAATGGGTTTGCAATTTTGCATCTAAAATCATTCTAGAATTTTCCTTTTATGAGTCATCAAAGACAAATAGGGAATTCTCCCAAAATAATACCTAAGGATCGTACATCCGAGCATATAAATTGTATCACCCATGTCCATCAAGTCTAAAACAGAGGATTGCCAACCCTAGATGGCGACAACCCTATAAATTCTTAGTTCATAATAACTAAGTAAAGAAAAACTTATTTTGGACCATTGATCACACTAAAGTGGTCTTCATCGATCATCATTGGCTGATCATGGCTCCATGAAATCTAAGAACCACTAATCAGATAACTACTTTAGGTCATAAAAGATTTATTGGAACTAGCCATCTTTTGCGCTCCTAACTTTTCTCGACAAAAACTAGAAGGTAAATCCCTACGGTTGTACTTATCAAATTCTCCAATGAGAAGTTAGGTCACAATGTCCACAAAGTAAAGTTCCGAACTCATGTCAATCATAACCTAAGTCGAAGTAACCTCACTCTCCATGAAGAAGTCTTCTCATAGTCGACACCTCCCTCAATGGTGGAACTTTTCGGTATCTAGCAAGCCTTATGCCTCAAAAACGACTATCCAAATCACGCATAAATTTAGAACAATTTCACGTCATAGCGGAAAGTCAACAAAATCCTAGAAATGGTTAATCCTTAAAGATTTCATCGCTAAATGCGCAACATTGATTCACTTTCTAAAAATAGGGGACTAGAGAGCCTTTGGACTTAATATGATTTTTAGGACTTAATATGAAGCTTTGTAAAAATTCAATTCGTAATTAATTAATTAGGCTCAACTCTTAACTAAGCTTGCCTTAGCCTCAAATAAGCTAAATACTAGATATATCTACTTGAGCCTTAGTGTTAATACTTAGACTTAAACACAAAATATCTCTTGGAAAGAGCTTGTAGAGAAAGGAAGAAGAGAAAGAGAGAAGAATAAGAGAATTCAACCAAGAGCTTGGGGATTGAAAAAATTGAAAAAGGATTCAAGAAACCTAGCTCAAGGTAAGTGTAAACCAACTAGAATACAATAAATCTTTCTTCAATTGAGTAGAATCAAGCCTTAAAATGAAGCTTTGACACTCATAAAAGGTAGGGTTTTTGAGTTATGATCTTGCTTGAACCAATATCAAGAAATTAACATAGATTTCTTTCATTTGTTTGATGTAAGAGTTGTTTCCTTTATTTTGAGTTTGATTTGAGTTGGATTATGAGAAATTGTATCTAATCTTGAATCTTTGTATGTTGTGAACTCATGTAAACATATACAAACACGTATAATATGAAAAGATGAAAGAAATGAAGGAAATATGAAAATTAGAGTTTTATATGTCAAATTAAAGTAAGTTATGATCTAATTGAGCTTCACTTTCATGCTTATTATGTTCATATGTCATATGTCATGTTTTTAAAGTGAAAGTGCATGAATTGAGCCTTAGAAATGCATTTGGAAAGCTTGAATTTGTTGGATTTTCAGACTTCACGAATAGAGCCCAGAACCGCACATGCGGGTGTGGTCCTTTCGGAAAGGGTTTGAAAAGAAAGGCCTCACAGTTGGGACTCCCGTGGTTTTGAATCTAGTCTCACAAATGCAATGTGAAACAGATAATCACCAAAGAGTCCAATCCAGCAAATCTTTTGAAAAATCGATTTTAAATCAAATAATGCCAAAATTGGACTGCTTTGCCAAATACAGAGTCGCCACCTAAATATTTTGTTTTTGGGGAAATTTAGGAAACCCTGAGTAATGCCAAAGGCCACGTGTCTGTCATCACCAAAGTTACCTCGGCTCGGGAACTTGGGTACGAGGGGGGAAGGTCATGAATCGAGCACCCCCGCTCGCCCGATCAAAGATTGGCCTCTACTAACCATGATATGTCATTTTATAAACCTTATATGTTTTTGTTCTGGTTATTAATCTAACCTTACTATGTGATGCGCACAAGAAAATATAGACTAAATCGCAAGAATTGAAACATTTCAAGTCATGTTTGTTTTGCAAAAATGGTTTGAATTTGCCACCCTCAAGTGGGCTTAAAGATACAGATTTGCCACCAAACATAGTGGGCTTAAAATAGGATTTTGCCACGACAAAATGGGCTTAAAACGCACATTCGTTGAATTGTTCCAATTCAAACAACAAGCCTTCATCCACAAGCATTCATGCAATTTATCATTTAAGTATATAGCCTCATGGTAAGCATGCGAAACATGGCAATATAGCAATCACACTCATGCAAGTATGCTAAAGCATAAAAACTCACCGAGTACTCCAAGCCAAAACAAAAACTAGTTAGAAAGATGCATGGTCCTAACTACGTTAAGTGTCTAATGCAACACACACAATAATGCAATTAATAGGCTCGGCTACTAATATGCCATATGAATCGATTTGAACAACATGTGATAAACACGTATTCAAAGAAGTATTGAAAGTGCAATGCAGTTTGAATGATGCGCCGAGCCTCAGTGCATGAAATACAAATGAATGGATGCAAACATATGAGCATGAGGCATGCTAATTGAAAATGTCCCTAATCTAACCATCAAAAGCGATTGAATAAAAGAGAGAAAGACGTGGGGTTGGAAGACATACACACAAGCACGCACACTTATTACAGCATTACGCCCTCATAAAAGAGGGTCCGAATGAATAAGCTAAGCAACTAGCTACGTTAACTATTACAACACTTGAAATGAATTAACTAACTACTCTAAGCTAATTTAATTATTACAAACCGGAATCGAATAACTAGTTACACTAACTAATTAATTACAACACTTGAATTAACTAGCTATTCTAAGCTAACTAAAGCGATTAAATAATTAACTATCTACCCCTAATCAGCTAAGCAAAGCAACTAAATGGCCTCGAGGGGCGAGGGATATATGCATGCTCGGTTGGTTTCCACTCGAAAATGCCACTGCCTCACTGCTGTAAGACTCTATTTGCACACTTGAACACCAAAGAAGTTACCAACTTCCAAAACATCTCTGCTCTCCTTTTCCATCACACTAAGAAACTTTCTTCATTGATGGCCGATCGGCCACCCCTACCCTGAACTTTCTTTTGCTGTAACAGAGAGCAAACAGAGGCAAAGCAGTGTATTCTCAAGGAGTGTTTGTACTGTTACGCTCCTTGTCATCACACAATCTCAAAGGAGTGTAACTCTTTGCCCTCAAACCATCAACCAAGCAATTCACATGCATGATGGATAAGGAACCAAGCTTGTACAAGCTTAATGAATGCACAACAAGACTCAAAAAGACCACCGCACTATCATGCATGATCAAGGGTGATGGTGACCAAAGAAAGTGGCACATTTCATCACTTTTGAGTATGAAATGTCCCATTTTCCTTGCGTTCGAAGTAACGTCCGATTCGAACATATGCAATGCAACACGAAAGATGCTTATCTTGCCTCTCTTACTTGTTCATTTTATTTGCTCAGTTTACATTATCGATTCATTCTTTAATTGATTAAGTCCATTGGTGGGTGTCCTCTAATGGAGAGATGGCTCAAAGAAAAAGTTACTTTGGGCATGAAAGAGGCATTACACTGTTGGTAATGAACCCCCTAAGGGATTAAACCATTAGGTACAACACCTCAGTTCCATACTTAGGCAAACAAGTGGTTTGAAACCATTTTCAAAGAAAACAAAAGAGTGAAGAATGGAGGGAGATTGCAGAGATCTTAAGTGTTGAAATGGAGTGCAAAACAACACTAAAACATGTTTTCAACTCAAAACAATGGTGATCAATGCATTAAAACAGTAAGTTAGTGAAGGAATTAACACTACAACCATGCAATACAAGCCTCAACTAAATTAACTAGCCCAAAACAGAGCTAAAACAGGTCAAAATAGAGGCAAAAACATGCTGGACTAAAGCTAAGTTAGGTTAGAAAAACATGAGAAACACATGAAGCTAACTAGGCATGCAAACAAGACACAAGGAGGGGAGGTTAATCCCTCCAATTTTGGACTTCAAAATTTGAATTTTACCACTGAAAAACCTCTGAGATTTAGTGGTTAAAAGGCCCAAAAATTTGATTTGAAAGTGAGAAAAAATAGCACAAAAAGCTTAACAAGCTAGGGAGCCAAAAGGGTGGACAACCCCCTAACTCAAAAAGGCTCAAACCACCATTTTTAGGTCACGAAAAGAAGAGTTTTCTACACTTCAAAAAAACCTTAAAACAGTTGAAAAAGTTAGGAAAATAAGTATGCACAAGAAGCTTAAACAAGATAAGTGCTCTACCTTTGAAGCAAAGCACAATTTAGGCACAAATCCAAGCTCAAACCTCCTTCCAAAGCTCAAACAAAACTCCAAGGGACGTCAGCTCAATGGTGGTCAAGTTTAATTAAGGGTTGGTGTGCAAAAGTGTGGAGGAACAAGGCAATCAAGCACAAAATATCAAGTGAGAGAGAAAAAGCTAGAAAGAGAGAGATATTTTTGGTCCAAAATCTTCTAACCCTAAAAAATGGGGATGAACCCCCCCATTTATAGAAAAACATCTCACCATACACGTGTATGAAGACGCAGCTCAATGAGCAACAGTTGGCACAGTTGGCAACAAATATCTGGAAAAAGAAACCAATGGCCGTCGGCCACCACTGGTAGCCGACAAGCACAAGCCATGGCCGACAGATTCTAGGGCTGGCCGATAGGTCACCCTCTCTTCCAGGCTAGAGGCAACAAGCTCTTGGTCCAAAAACATGCACAAAACAGATAATGTTTAGAGGCTCAAAGACAAGGCATTCTTCCAAGGACTTCAGGAGCTCAAAACGAACACAAACAAGCACAATCATCGAGTGCACAAACGATGACCTCCAAGTCTTGAGGATGGTCAAAAATGGGGTGTCTACAGCGGGGCTCATAGCCACACGTATGGGATACACAGTCGCACATGTAAAAAAACTGAGCAAGCAAGTCGAGCATTTTGAAATAAAAACACATGTGGGCCGCACGTGCGGTACATCTATTCGAACGTGTGGTGGGGGTGTACGGGAGATAGGGAGGAAAAATATTACATTCTGTTCAACCTTTCAACCCTCTAAATCTGTTAATGTGTGTATTTAATCCATCCGAAATGCTTAAAGATGGCTAGAAATTGAATGAACGGAAAAATGATTAAAGAGAAGAAGCTAACAAAAGAATGGATTTCTTATCAAATTTGTATGTGTTGAATGTGTTGGTCACTTGCCGGAAGGGACAATTACACGATCAAATCACTGTGTGTAATAGTAGTGTAACGATATGTTATGACTTATGTATTTTTTTATCATGAATGGCATGCTCTGTATAATTGTGTTTTGATTGGAATGATTGAGCATTGGATTACAATGACATATGAAATGGACCCAAGGTCGTTCTGTTTGTGTTATATATGATGGACCCAAGGCCGTTATGTTTGATATGAATTGTTTATGACTAATGGCCCTAAGGCCGAGGGAGATGGAGACATGTCGATGTTCCATCTACCCTATAATGTTCAGAATAGCTATTGACATGTTGGGCCTGAGGTCATTCCATATTATGTTGGGCCTGAGGCCGTTTCGTATTATGTTGGGCCCAAGACCATTTCATCTTATGTGGGCCTGAGGCCATTCTGGAATGTGATTATGAATAAGACATGTATATGGTATATATACATATTCTCCGAGACATATGCTCATTCATATGAACCTCCTTACATTATTATTACACACTGAGCCTTGCTCACTCCGTATTTATATATATTTATGTAGGTGATCAGCTCGGAGGGCAACCCTAGGTCAGCTTCAGGAAACTTTTGATGGACCTGTTTTGTTAAGCGTCCAACATTGGAGCCTTTTTGTGTTTTTGAGGAGCTCCTTTGATGCTATATTTTTGTTAAGTCCTTGGTGGCATAATGGATGTTCTATTCTTTTATTTTCTTCCGCTCAGGCCCAGTTATGATAAATTCTTTGTTTTCTGCCTGATGCTGTAAGTAATCAAGAGGTTACTAGCTAGTCATGATCCAAACTTTTAGGGGCGGGTTTGGGCCGTGACACTTATAAAGTTCCAAAACTCTATTCACGTCACCTCTGTTAAGAAAACTTTATGTGACCAAATGCGCTAATATGGATGCCTTTTTGTGGCTTTCTAACTTACTTATGTGTAGTCATTGTGAACAAAGTTGCACATTCACATGAGAGCAAGATGTCACAAGCGAGTGGGCCCAAGAGGGCCTACTCAAACCATACATGTTATCCTCTCACCAATGTGATTAAGTACAATACGCCACCGATTCATGACCAATGCGATAAACTAATTCAAATCATCATAATGTGTGAGTTCTTGAAGACAAGTATAAAGGCATAGGTCCAACTAGGCAATGACTCATGAGTAACTCATGTTCACTAGATCATAAAATGATGTCATGGAGATATCAAGTGTGCCTAAGTCACAAATTTAACTAGTAATTGCTAATCTCCTATACCTTCAAGTCAATTTTATTCTTTATACACTTTATTGCACCTAGTTGAAACATGATGATACTCCTCTTGCCATCTCCTTTTTCTCGCTTCATGGTTAGTTGCAACTAATTCTATTATCCACAAGAATGAGAGAATAAGCTACTAACCTATGACTTCTCTTGAAGCAACTTAAGCGTGAATCAGGCAAAAGAGTCTAATTTAACAAAATGCTCTTACGAACGATGCCTCAAAATCTTAGTTATAACAACCAACTTGGCCTTGACATTTTAATTACTATGCTGCAACTTTTATGCTTAGTGATAAACACCATCCAAAGGTGTTAACCTAGATAAAGAATCATACAAAGAAGTACATCTTCATATCTCACTCACAAGTGTGGAAACAGTAAGTGTCTAGACTTGGACAAGTTAGCAATGCTAATGGATTTTGCAGCCACTATACGCTAATCTTCTCACTAAGTGTTAATAGTTTTTGCAACCTCTAAGTGCTAATCTTTTAAAGTGATAGTTGAATGACACTGTCATATTGCGTGAAATTTTGTTCCATCCACTCTCATCAGCTGGATAGAGAGCAAAACATTGCTCATACTAGCTACTCATATTGCACTTAATGACTAACTCATTTAAGCTTGCATATCTTAGATGGCATGGCTCTTAGATATTTCCTCATTCAATGATGCAACATTATTAGAAGTCAAATTACAAAGTTAACCCGTGCAGCTCAATAGTTAGGATCACATCTAGATCTATTGAGGGCTTACTAATTATAGTGATTCTGGTTTAGACCCGACCCATTTGATGTTTTGGATCTGGATTTCATTGTCTTATATAGTTGCTCATGTCTTGTTTCTCCTTATTTCTCTTTGAGTTTGGCTATTGGGATGTGTTGGTTGCATTTGGAACAAGTTGGTAGCTTGTTTTTTAAATTGTTGTTGCCTAGAATTTTGCTTTTTTACTCGAGCGACATTTCTTACGCTTGAGCAGTCTTTGTGAACTCTTAGTACTTTTGCAGGTCTGCAAAACTACTAAAATGTGGTATTCTTCGCTCGAGTGAAGCTTCTTGCGCTCGAGCAGTGTTGGCTCGAGTGGCCCTTCTTGAGCTCAAGTGATGGTCTTCTGTCTATAAAACTTCTGGGAGTTGGTATTCTTCGCTCGAGCGGTATAACTCATTGTGTTTGGTCACTCAAGCAACACTTCTTGTGCTCGAACGATCTGCGCGTGTATCAGTTTGTAAAAAGCCACATTTGAGTCATTTTTTCATTTCTCTCTCTCTCTCTCTAAACATTCTAAAAAGCATAGATCTACACTTTCTCTCTCTAAAACTCTAATTCTCTCTACAAATACACGTAGATCTGTTGAGTTCTTCACCCATGTCCCTTTCTTAAAAAGGTAGAGCACGCGGTGGGCTTCCTTTTGATCCGAACGAAGTTGGGTTTGGGCGTTGTTGAAGTTCCTTCACTTTTTCTCTCATCTTCTAAGCTTAAGGTAGGGATTCTCCACACTTTCTTATGATTTTTAACTTGTATATTTGTCTTTATAAAACAACATTGTGATTTGGGAAAATTTTGGACAAACCTAGGGTTTGGCTTGATTTCAAAAGAGGGGTTTTCAAATGCTTTGTTGGAAATAATTCAAAGAATGTATTTATTGCTGAGTTATGATGAATTAGTGGATTTTATCTTCGAAATTGGTTTATAAAAAATGGGGGTTTTACCCTAAATATATCAAATGTTGATTTTGAAAGGATAAGTGAAATTGATGTTGGAAATGTTGAATTGTGTTGATATTGATGAGGATGGTAGAGTTGGATATGTATTATCTCTCACATCTTGAAATTTGGAAAGTTTATCTTTATTGAAAATTATTTATCTGTTTAGAAATATCTGTTTTGGGCTATCGGTAGAGGATAGCTATGGTTCTTGCAGAAATTGCATGAGAATTAGGAGAATTGAAACTATTGTCTCATCCATTTGCATCGAGCATTATTTCATATTTATACATTAAAAATGTTTATCGTTTTGAGAAAATGAGTGAATCTGAGAAATATGTGTTGTCTCGTTGAAATAAATTGGCCTGAGTGTCCATGGTGAAAGTCCTAAAAACCGCGCAGTTTCCCGTGGATGAAATTTTTGTGAAATGGTAGTAGTAGTGCTTGTAGAGTCTATGTTTACATGGGCGCCAGTTTACATTTCACTAGGACGAAAATTTCTATGAAAGGGTGGAATTGTTTTGATATTCCCAAAGTGTGATTCACTACCCTATTTTCTGTTGTAAAGGAAGTGATTTATGAATTTTGATATTGACCTGGCATTGCATGGTTTTGGAAAAAGATATAAAATGTTTTGGTACGAGCATTGCATAAGCATTCACTTGTATTTATATTAAGATTCATATACCGTGTTGGATTATTTCTACTAGCCTTTGACTCACCCTATGTGGGAAAAACATTTTTAGGTGTTGATGATATGCCTCCGCCAAGGCAATAGCATGGGAGGACTTGGAGCAAAAGCTTCATTTGTTTGATTGTTGTATATGTTTTGTACTGGCCAAGGGCCTTTAACTGTATTGGATTTAAATTTACTTTTGTTGTAACCAAACATCGTCTTGGAAAGTTGTAAGCTTTTAGGACATTTATTTTATGTTTTACTTTTATATCATATCTCCTATTGTAACACATACTACAGATTCAGGGTTAGAGTTTGTGAATTTGTAAATGCATGTGTTATCTTTTGTCTAATTCAAATCATATATGAACGGAAAGGATATTCATTTTTGGAAACACATTATCTTATTTGGTTATACGTCATGGGCTATCGTTATATTTTCAGGGCATTACAACTTGGTATCAAAGCGTACCGGGTTTGAATACTTTCGGTACATGGGAAGTGGTTCTTACCACAATGGGTTTGTCTCGCTTGATAGAGATGTTTGTATGTTTGGTATGCTATTTGATAACATGCTTATGTGACTAAGTGGGTATGGGACTTCATTTCTAAGATACTATTTGGGTCTATGAGTTTCTAAAAGTCCTATTAGAAGAGCATTTGATCATTGCTATTTCTAATTGGAACTCTGGCAACGTTGCGGGACGATCATTGTCTAGCATTCATGTTTATGTGACTATGTACTTATATGGAGTGAATTATTTGTTGTCCACTGTATTAGGACTTGAGTGAGTTAGCTTCAACATATTTGTAAATGTGTTAATCGGTTGTGTTACCTTTATTAGGATGTCAAGACGAGAAAGCAACAATTTTCCTCATTTCACACGAGAAGAATTGAGGAAACAATTTGTGGAGTTGTGCTAAGGTACGACACCCTTGGCACAATTTGAGGCATGGTTTACTAACCTGTCAAGATTTGCTTCGGAATTGGTAAAAATCGAGCAGCTTCATTGTTCATAGTTTAAAAGAAGGTTGTGTGATGACATCCGATAGAGGATTACCAAGTCTTGGCATAGAAGTTATCATTTGCTTGTTGAAGCTGCAGCTCATGTAGAAGCAGCAGTCCTAGTCATGGAGCGGAGTGAGAAGGAGGCCATTTCAATGAGTTTATAACTCGGGGTTGTGGTGGGCCTTTTAGGAACCAAAGGAGGTAGGCAAGATTAATGACTCAACCAATAATTGTACCACTGGAACTATCTAGTCAGTTGGGAACTAGGGTGACCAGAGGCTTGCAGGAGGAGTAGTCGTCGGTACCTTTACCTGTTCAAACTTCGGATCAGTTACACGATAAGGGACCACTTACTTGCTCCAAGTGTGGCCAATTGGGCCCTATTAGATGTCATTGCTTCTAGCATGGAACATCTTTGGGGGTATCGGAGTCCAGTTGGACTCATCCTTATCAGTCCGAGCAAGGGCGATACTGATACCAGAATCGAGCATGTTAGACTTTGAGGGCCTTTAGAGAGTCGAACTTTCAGTCATCGAATGGGCAGTTATGCGTTTGTTTCAGTTGTGGCCAGCTAGGACACATCAGTAGTTCTTGTCCTTGGTGTGTGAACTCTTAGGGCATCTGAGGGTTTGAGAATGACCAATTTTGGCAGTCCAATAAGGGACAGTAGTGATGGTAGTATTGGTGGAGTAGTTTCATTTTGGTTATTCTATTTTGTAACCGGTGGGTTATTATTTTATAATCGAATGTTATTGTTTTGTAACCAATATATTTTGGGGATGTTGAAACGTCATGACTATTTGCTTATATATGTATGTTTGCTCGTTTATTCCCATGGATTGGAGCAGGTAATGACATTGAAGTTGGTTAATGTGATGAGTTCTATGTTCAACTGTGTTTTGATTTGAGAAGGTGATGGTTGGTAAGCCTTATTTTGAATTAAGGTGGTTGTCAAGTAAAGCATGTTTCGGTCGGGGTTGCCTTTGGGCGAGTAGAGTTAAACTTGTCGGGTGTGTGTAGTTTTGTTGAGTACCCCTTATTGGGTTTTATGTTAGTGGTAAAAGTTTTGATCTATCGTTGTGAGAGTTCTTGGAAGAGATGTGAAGTGTGATGGGCATTAGGTTGTGAATAATATATTGTGTTATTTTTGAGAGTGAGAATTGTAGGTTTTGGTCTTTGGAGTATGTTGTTTGAGTCTATAGCTGTTGTGTGCATTTGTTGGGGTTATGTTAGGGTACTTGTTCAATAAGTGTTGATAACTAGTAGGTTGGCCAGGAGAATTAGTGTTCGGTTTGAACCGTGTAATGTGTGGTGGTATGGAATGTAGGATGAAGGGTTGACCTTGTCGGTCACCAAAGATTTGGGGTGTGTGTTCGTTCTTTATTAGATTTGGTCTTACTACGTGTTAGTGGTGGTGTTAAAGAGTGGTAAACTCTTGTGAGTTGGCTCAGTGCGAGAAAGTAAGGTTATGTGCCTTGCTTGTGTTGAATCCGATGGGGATTGAGGGTACATTGGAAGAATGAGGAGTAGTGCTGAAGTAGCCTGCTTGGGGTTGAGGTAAGATGTGGTGTAGTACGTAATGGTAAGTTACTTATCATGGTGTGTATCGGTGCATGGTTGGTGGTTGTTTGTTGATGTGTCATAAGGGGATTGGTCAATGGACTATCCCAGGAGGTTGCCTCAGTGTGGCAATGGTGCATTTATTGTGTTGATAGAATGGCCTATGTTTGGTAGTATTGAATCACTTGAGTGTGTGTGTTCGTTGTTTGGTTTGGGAGTGGAACTCCGAGTAATGTAGTGCGAGGTGTTTGACTGCCACAGGTGTATGTGTAAGCTAATTTGAGTGTATGGGTTGTGTGTTTTACTCTTTAAGAGTCCAGCTCGGACGAATAAATGGAGTGAGGATGTAATTTCCATATAGGCATGGGTGTGAAGAGTTAATTGGAGTTAAACTTAGTATAGGTTGACCTTGAGAAATCGGGTGTGGTTCAACGAATAGGTGAGATTTTGTGAAGAGCTCCATCTCGGAGTTGGTATATTTGGGCAATTTGTCAGTGTTGATGTTGAGTTAGGTGGAATAAAGTAGTATATCAAGTGTTTAGAGGCTAGTGGGAGATTGTTGTGTAGTTACATGATTGGTCGGTATCCAGGTTGGTTGACATATAGTCACCTCGGGAATAGGTTGGAGTTGAACGGTGTCATTGTGTGGCATGTAAGTCCCATATGGACAGTTAGGATGTTGTTTGGAGTTTGTGGTACCCTGTTTGGAGTTACAGTTGTAAACTTTGGTCATTTGAATGCTTTTATGCCATTATATGATTGGTGGTTATTAAATTTCTTTACTCATGTTATATTGTTGTTGTTGGCACTTTGGAATTTTCCTAGGACTTTTTTATCATGAAAATTGGTGTTGATGTTGTGGCGTCACCATGGGTGTGATGGGTTTTGTTAGGTGACCGTGCTATGGTTCACCGGAGAAACGCTAAGGAATGATTTTAAGGAAAACATAAATTTTCTTTTTGGTATTGCGGCCTTGGAGGGGGTCTTTTGAACTAAATCGGTTTTGGTTGGAAATGTAAGTTTTTGGTTTAATAATAATATAATAATAATAATAATAATAATAATAATAATATAATAATAATAAATAAAATAAAAAATAATAAAGCTCAATCTAATAAATCATGAGAATAAAGGAGTTTTGAAATACAAATGACACTTTGGTTTTCGAAAAATGGCACGGTTTTGGAAATCTTTGGTTTTGTGGAGGAGGTCGGAAAAGATACTTTGGTTGTAGGCGGTGCGAGATTGAGCACCTTTTTAGAAATATAGTATTTAAGGAAAATGAATAAAAGAAATTTTCTTAAACCTAAAAGGGGTTGTATTTTTCTAGTATTGTGGAATGTCTCGTGATCTAGCCTAAGTTGCTAGTTACATGTTAGATAGTTATTTTATTAGGAGCTTAGACTTTATCAGAGGTTAATGTGTCGTAGTGTTGTCTGTTTAACCGTGTTTCTTTTGCATTCTCATTTTACAAGAGTTGGCTGAAAGCCTTGTGTGCGAGTGGTTCCCTTATTTTCTGTGTTTGAGTGTTAAGCACTCAATGGGGATTTGGGTATTGTAGGTAGTCGAGGCGTGGTGGACGTCTTAGAATTCGAGTTGTTGTTGTTGTTGTTGCTATTGTTGCTGTTGTTGTTGTGTTGTTGTTGTTGAAGGTGGTTGTTTCTTGTCTCATAAATCGCCACAAGTTATGTCAGTCGGAGAGACATTTGTGCTTTTTTGTTTTTTTTTTTTTTGGCTGGTTGCCCGAGCGTCTTTGGAACCGCGAGATGTTGGACCGAGATCCGGAAAGTTATCCCAATGGAACTAGACTTGGGTTGGTATTGGATTCTCTTTTTGGTTAGTCACCACCTTGTTCTAAATTTCAGGCATATGAGAATGCCTTGTATGAGAGAGACCGGTTTAAGTTTTAGATACCTGGGGTTGAGTCATGTGAAGCAAGACGTTTCTATTGGTTAAAGTTTTGTGATGACAACATGGGGTTAAAAGGCCACTTGGGAGCGTGAGGCGGAAGTCCGTGAGAAGTATCTGGACCTATTTGTTGATGTTTGAACATGTATTGAAAACTTTATTATGTTAATGTAATATAAACATTGTATATGTTTTCGAAATGTGAGTTGTATATTCAGTATTAGAAACTCGTTTATCATATTAATGAGAATGGATGACTGGTGGATGGGTCATAGTGATAAATTTGAATTACTATCATTGCAGTAATTGGTTTAAGCATGGTTTCAATGTTTGGCTTAAAATTTCGGGGACGAAATTCCTTAAGGGGGGAGGTTATAGTGATTATGGTTTAGACCTGACCTATTTAATGTTTTGGATCTAGGATTCATTGTCTTATATAGTTGTTCATGTCTTGTTTCCCCTTATTTCTCTTTGAGTTTGGCTATTGGAATGTGTTGATTGCGTTTGGAACAGGTTGGTATCTTGTTTTTCAAACTGTTGTTGCCTAAAATTTTGTTTCTTCGCTCAAGCAACACTTCTTGCACTCGAGGAGTCTTTCTGAACTCTCAATACTTTTGTAGGTCTGCAAAACTACTAGGAGGTAGTATTCTTCGCTCAAGCGAAGCTTCTTACGCTCGAGCAGCCCTTCTTGAGCTCGAGCGGTGGTCATCTGTCTGTAAAACTTCTGGGAGTTGGTATTCTTCACTCAAGCGAAGCTTCATGTGCTCGAGCGATGCAATTCATTGTGTCTGGTCGCTCGAGCGACACTTCTTGCGCTCGAGTGATCTACGCGTATATTAGTTTGTAAAAAGCCACATTTAAATCACTTTTTTGTTTCTTTCTCTCTCTAAACATTCTAAAAATTCTATACCTACAATTTCTCTCTCTAACACTCTACTTCTCTCTACAAACACACCTAGATCTATTAGTTCTTCAACCATGTCCCTTAATTAAAAAGGTACAGCACGTCATGGGCTTTCGTTTCATCCGAACAAAGTTGGGTTTGGGCGTTGTTGAAGTTTCTTTTCTCTTTCTCTCATCTTCTAAGCGTGAGGTAGGGATTCTCCGTACTTTCTTATGATTTTTAACTTAGACATTTGTCTTTATAAAACAACATTGTGATTTGAAGGAATTTTGGACAAACCTAGGTGTAAACAACCCATTTTTGACCGTCCTCAAGACTTGGACGTCATCGTTTGAACACTCGGTGATCATCCATGTTCGTGTTCGTCTTGAGTTCTCTGAGGTTTCGGTCACGCGCCTTGCCTCAAGACCTCTCGACTCATTTTTTTTGTGCTTGGTTGTGCACCAAACACTTGTGTGTTTGCTTCTGAGGGCAGGGAATGGCTTGTTAGCCACCCCCACATCTCACCGGCCTTGGCTTGAGGCCACCAGCCCTGTTTTATAGCTACCAGCCAAAGGTGTTGGTCGGTCGGCATTGTTTTTGGTCGGCCAGCTATTTTGGTTGGTCAATCGGCCATATTTTCTAGCCGACCCCTTTCCATCTGCTTTTGGTAGATATTTTATGCCAGCTGTCACAGCTGGCATCCACATTACGCCCCCTCCATACACGTGTATGGAGGGATTTACACCTTTTATTAGCTTCTCTTAGAAGCTTAGGAATTGAATTCCTATACGAGGGGAGGCCCTCCTCCCTTCTCAGGGGTTCTGAGATTAGGGTTAGGAAGTTTGTATCTATCTATCTCTATAATTCCCTCTCTTTGCCTTTGTGTGTGTTTATTTTGTGACCTAAAGTGAGTTTTGTCTTACTTTTGCACTAGAACACCTAGCATTACACCATCCTTGGGTTGTTGAGGCCTTAGAAGATTGTTGTTAGGGTTCTTGGACTGGTTTTGACCAAAGAAAGGTGCTGGAGCTTTGTTCCTTAAGAAGGTCTACAAGGGTGAGCATCCTTACTTTAGTTACCCCTTTCTTACTTAGGCTTTTAGCCATTCTTGCTTATTGTTTTAAGCTTCGACTATAACTGATAAAAGTTCTGATTTTGTGTGTTTTAGAACTTTGTTTAAGGTCACTTTGAGGTTTGGGGTTGTGTCCCCCCTTCAAGGCCTTGTTAGGCCTTGTTTTAGGCCATACATTTTGGCCATTGTTTTGGTCTTTGCATGACCTCTCTACCACTAAAATCTAGATGATTTTCAGTGGTGGAGAGGTGGTTTTGAGGTCCTAAATAGAAGAGGGCCATCCCCTCTCCTTGTTGTCTTTAATGCTTGCATAAATGGCTTATGTGGTAGCATGTGTGTTTAACTTGTTTTTAGCTTCATTTCAGTATGTATTAGGCTTTGTTTTGCCATGATACACCTCTGTTTTGAGTTGCTTTAGACATGCCTTGTATGCTTCATACACTTGTCTTGTAATCCCAAGATTTGGCCTTAACATGCATCATGTTGTAACATGTGTTTTTAGCATGTTTTTGGCTTAACTTTATGAAGCTTCTAGCTTTGTTTTAGCATGCTAAAGCTCTGATTTTGGTTGCTTGGGTCACATGTGACTTGCTTTGTATAGCTACCATGCAATCTAGCTTATAGGCTTTGGGTGTTGAATCCTCTAGCATGCTTTATTTGGATCATTTCAGTGGTTTGGCATCACTTTTAATGTTATTTCAGTCCATATAGTATGCTTGAATACTTGCATTTATCACCTATTCCATGCCTTGAAGAGTATGTGTTTTATGCCTCATGAATGTGTCATTGTGTATGCCATCATGTCTAGGCCTTTGGGATGCCATCTAGGTGGGTTTTTGGACTCATTTTGACATGTCATAACTCTGTTTTGGGTTGTTTAAATCATGCCATGTTTGGTTGTATTAGGTGTAGTGTAACACCTCTTTGATGGCCTTGCATGCCCCATGATTTTGCCCCTTTGTCTTGGCTTGTTTTGGCTTTGGTCATTGCATGTTTTAGGCTCATTTTAGCATGATTTAGGACTGTTTTGGGTCATACTTGCCATATGCTCTTTGTTTTGTGTAGCATTGGTTCAATTCCCTCGCCTAGTTTTAAGCCTTAAGCCTTAATCATGCATGCTTGACTTGTTTATGTGATTTGGCATCACTCTTAGCACCATTTCAGAGCATGTAATGTTGTCACATTTGCATGCTTTCATTTCCTTTTAAGTGTTCTTAAAAAGTTGTCCTTTTATGCTTAAGTGTTAGGCCAATTGGCATGCATGTTTGTATGTACTTTTGTCCTCATTTTCATAGCATTTTGGCCACTGATTTGGGCTTATTTGAGAGCTGCCCATATTAGTTTAAGTCCATCGTTTGCATGTTGTTGCATGCTCACCTTGTGTGTTGTTGCATACTTGGCTTATTAACATGTTGTCGCATGTTTAAGTGGTATTGCATTTGGCATGCATCTCTTGTTAAGTTGCCTAACATATTGTTGCATGTTTGCCTCACATGTTGTTACATGCTTGGATGTTGTCACATGCCTTGCATGTTTGTATGCTTGTCTAGGTTACATTGCATTTGGCATGATTGTTACTTTAACATGATCATGTTAATTTAGTTTTGCTTGCATATTTGCATCTCTTACCTCTTGATCAATCATGATAGAGGTTAGGATTTATTGTGTATTTGTGTGCATTTCATTTGACATCAAAATGCACACTTGGCCTCTTTGGCCATCATGCATCAAAATGCGTGATCGGTGGCCTGAGGGTCGAGGGCTACACTCCCTTGAGTTTATAACATGATAGGGAGGGTGGTCGTGCAAACATTGCTTTGAAAATGCATAGCCATGCCTTGTCTATCCTTTGCTGCAGCAAAACAGGATTCTGTAGGAAGAGATGGTCGGTCGGCCATCTTCAGTGCTGGCCGGCTATGTATTGTTGGCCGATGGCCCCACTTTTGGTTGGTGACTATACTTCCATGGCCGGTGGCCTCATCTCTTGGTCGGTGACATACCACAGTGCTCAGAGAGTGATTCTGGAGCTTCCTTGGGACTTGTGAAGTCTTCAGAAGTACAGAGCAGTGTAAACAGAGGCAGCATGAGTATGGTGATGGATTTCCGAGCGAAGCCGAGCATGCATGCATTCCTCTCTCTTCTCGAAGCTGCTTTACTGCTTTCAGTAGCTTAATTAATTTCTTTAATTAGTTAAGTATTGTGTAATATTTAATTAGCTTGTTAGTTAATTAATTTGTATTATTCTTTCGGCCCCTCTGTCGGGAGGGCGCAATTGTGTAATAAGCGTGCGTGTGTGCGATGCATGTCTTCCAACCTCCACTTCTTTCTCCCTTTTATTTAACCGCTTATGATGGTTAGTTTTAGGGCATATTTGATTTAGCATACCTTATGCTATGCATGTTTGCATTCATTCATTTGTATTACATGCACCCGGCTCGGTGCATCATACTAATTGCATTGTACTTCAATTCCAACTTGAATACGTGTATCGAGTTGTCGCATTTCACATGCCATTCTTAGGATTAGCCGAGCCTATTCTAGTTGCATTTTGCTTGCGATGCATTAGCCATTATAACATGAATTAGGATCATGGATGATTTCTAACTAGTTTCTTGTTTTGGCTTGGAGTACACTGTGAGTGTTTTATGCTTTAGCATCTTGCATGTATGCGAGTGTTAACATGACAACATGCTTGCCATGAGGCTAATTGTTTATGTGATATAATTGCCTGGTTGCCTGTGGGTGAAGGTTGGATTGCTTGAATTGGAATAATTCATCGAAATCTATGTTTTAGCCTACTTGCGGGTAGCAAAATTCAAAACCATTTCCAAACAAATGGATATGCGATGCTTTGTTCCAAGTTAGGCGATCTAGTCTATACTTGTGTGTTGTGTGCATCACATAGTAATTCTAGACTAATAACCGGAATAAGAGCACATAATGTTTTCAAAACTAGATATCATGGTTAGTAGAGGCCGATCTTTTATCAAGCGAGCGGGGGTGCTCATAGATGACCTTCCCCAATCGTACCCAAGTTCCTGAGCCGAGGCAACTTTGGTGATGACGGACACGTGGCCTTAGGCAAATGAGTCAGGGTTTCCTAAATTCCCCCAAAATAAAATATTTAGGTGGCGACTCTGTATCTGGCAAAGCAGTCCATGTTTGGCACTTCTTTCCAAAAATCTGTTTTTCAAAACGATTTGCCGGATTTGGACTCTTTGGTGATTTATCGGTCTCGCATTGCACTTTGCGGGATTAGATTCAGAACCGTGACATTTGAGTCCGAACTGTAGTAAGCCCAAATGAACAAAACGGGATTTTCCTTCCCGAGACGTTCGGGGACGTCTACACTAGGGTTTGGCTTGATTTCAAAAGAAGGGTTCTCAAATGCTATGTTGGAAATGATTAAAAGAATGTATTTATTGCTGAGTTATAATGAATTAGTGGATTTTTGCCTTTGAAATTAGTTTATAATGAAATGGGGGTTTTACCCTAAATATATCAAATGTTGATGTCGAAAGGATAAGTGAAATTGATATTAGAAATGTGGAATTAGGTTGATATTGATGAGGATTGTGGAGTTGGATATGTATTATCACTGACATCTTGAAATTTGGAAAGTTTATCTTTATTGAAAATTGTTTATCTGTTTAGAAATATCTGTTTTGGGCTATCAATGGAGAATAGCTATGATTGTTGTAGAAATTGTATGAGAATTAGGAGAATTGAAACTATTGTCTCATCCATTTGTATCGAGCATTATTTCATATTTATGCATTAGAAAAGTTTATCGTTTTGAGAAAATGGGTGAAAGTGGAGAGTATGTGTTGTCTCATTGAAATAAGTTGGCCTGAGTATCCATGGTAAAAGTCCTAAAAACCGCGTGTATACATGGATGCCGGTTTACGGTTTCCCGCGGACGTAATTTCCGTGGAATGGAAATAGTAGTGCTTGTAGAGCCTATATTTACATGGGTGCCGGTTTATGGTTTCCTGCAGATGAAATTTTTGTAAAATGGCAATAATAGTGCCTGTAGAGCCCACGTTTACAACGGTGCCAATTTAAGGTTTCCCACGAACGAAATTTCCGTCAAAAGGTTGAAAATGTTTTGAGATTCCCAAAGTGTGATTCACTGCCCTATTTTCTAATGTAAAGGAAGTGATTTATGAATTCTGATATTGACTTGGCATTACATGGTTTTGGAAAAAGATATAAAATGTTTTGGCACGAGCATTGCATAAGCATTCCCTTGTATCTTTGTTAAGATGCATATATTGTGTTGGATTATTTCTACAGGACTTTGGCTCACCCTATGTGGGAAAAACATTTTCAAGTGCTGATGATATGCCTCCGCCAAGGCAATATCATGGAAGGACTTGGAGCAAGAGCTTCATTTTGTTTGATTATTGTATATGTTTTGTACCGGCCAAGGGTCTTTAACTGTATTGCATTTAAAGCCACTTTTGTTGTAACCAAGCATCGTCTTGGAAAGTTGTAAGCTTTTAGGGCATTTATTATCTATTTTAGTTTTATATCATATCTGCTGTTGTAACATATACTACAGATTCAGGGTTAGAGTTTGTGAATGTGTTATCTTTTGTATAACTCAAATCAAATATGAATGGAAAGGATATTCATTTTTGGAAAGTGTAGACACCCCATTTTTGACCGACCTTAAGACTTAGATGTCATCGATTGAGCGCTCAGTGATTGCGCATGTTGTGGTCGTTCGGAGGTTTCGGAGTTTCGGCTAAGGGCCTTACCCCCGGACCTCGGGACCCTTTTGTGCTTTGCCTCGATTTACGAACCAAGTTCTATTTTATGTTCCTAAAGGGAGGGAGAGGCCTGGTAGATCATCTCTCAGTGGCCGTAGGCTACGTTTCGTGGTCGTAGGCCACTGTTCCCGTTTGGAGACCAGTTTCCGGTTTTCGGAGCTGTCAGCCGTGCGCCTCAGTTCGGGACCGCCTAACTTTCTCCGTTTGCTCCGGTTTTTGGCACACACCTTGTTTCCTCTCTCTAGAGGGACACTGTGGCCCGGGAGACCACCTTCGTGGTCGCACGCCACTTTCGATGCTTAACAGTCAGTTTTCGGGGCACCCGGCTGCTCGTTTTGGCCCCCGAACCCTCGTTTTGCATCCGTGTTGGTTCATTTTTGGCACAAACCTTGTTTTCCATGTTTGGAAGGTGGTACGAGGGTGGGAGAGCAGCAATTCTCTTGGAGACCACTTCTCTCTCCGCCAGCCAGTTTTCTTGTCGGGAAACTAGTCTCCCTGATCTTTGGGCCACATTTACTGGTCTCCCACCATACCACTGGCTTTGTTTTAGTGTGGAGACCACCAATTACCCTTGGAGACCAGCTTTCTCCTTGGAGACCACTTTTCTCTCTCCTCCAGCCAGTTTTCTTGTTGGGAAACTGGTCTCCCTGATCTTTGAGCCACATTTATGGTCTCTCACCATACCACTAGCTTGCATTCAGTTGGGAGACCACCAAATGGGGCTGCCGACCACCTTGTTTTGAGTTGGACCTTTTGACCTGGCTGGCCGACCACTAAAAGTAGCTGGCCGACCACTTGACCTGGTCGGCCGACCACTTGAACTGGTCGGCCCACTCCCTCCTGTTTTGTCTTCCTGAGTTGGTTCCAGCTGGGAGGCATTTTCTGCATCCTCCATACACGTGTATGGAGGATGTTTAATCTTGGTTTGAAGCTTTTCCAAGAAGCTTTGGACCCTTAGCTCTATAAA